>JACXGM010034846.1:0-11851 GCA_016801145.1 Umbra pygmaea | reverse complement strand
GAATTCACAACATTGTTCTTATCGCTTATTGTTTGGGTACACATTGACCTAAAGTCGTCATGCATTGTAACACTTCTGTCCATCTGAATTCCACAAAAACTGCTTCTTTTAAAGTCAGTATGCACTGTAACACATCTGTCCATCTGAATATTACAAAACCTTTCATGCCACAAGCTTATAACGTCAACATTGGTGGCATATATAGTTTATTGATAATACTCTGTTTGCCATCACAATAAATCAAATGACTAGCAATGAATGTAATGTATGTGTTACGTGAATATGTCATTACAGAGTCAAATTCAGAGCATAGGTGAAAAATCATCCCGTTAACTAGCCCTTTCGTTTACTTCAGCAGATGGTAAAGCTATTGCCTAATTCTAACAAGACTATCAGTCATCAATTTATAAGGAATTCATAATGATATCACATCGGATAGTAGGCTTTAGTACTAAATGGTAGACTATAGTAAAATAAAAAGTGCTTATAGCTGCTAATTGTATTTGTTGTTTGTTGATTTCCAAGTATAAAACTTGTTGAAATGTTTTCAGTGTGTGTGTATCCGTTTTTTTTACATTTCCATCTCAGTTTAACAAAACCGTGATAATATTGATAATCGTGGTAACTTTGGTCACTATAATCATGATATGAAATTTTTATACCGTCCCATCCCTAGCCATATATTAGATTTCTGTATGGGTCAGCTATAGTCCAGCTATAGTCATTGTGTTACAAATGTTAAACACCCAGCCCCCACAAGTGCTGATTAGAAGAAAAAAGGCTATTCCCAAGCGATAAATCTTGTGGTGTACAGTATTTCAATATTCAAACTGGTGATTTTTTTCTTGTCTTAATAGCCCATTCTCACTTATTATATAATATAAACTAGTGTATGTATAAATTACAACACAATGTAAAATATCTAATAATTGGCACCCAACCAGATAAACTTTATAATTGTGTTTTTATTGAGTACATGAGAAAAGATACCCAGTAGGCATATCAAATTATACAAACTGGACAAGTATGTAATGCTAAATAAAAAAGGAAGATCGACGATATACAGTAGATCACATACCAGCATCAAAATTTCTCTGCCCTGCCAGAAATGACCAATTTACTGACATATTACCTAGAGAGCATATCTGAAATTAGATTAAGTCGTTTTGCCACATTTTGTAGGACAGAAAATTGTTTACTTCAATAAATTAAAATGGTTACAAAGGCTTGTACCTACCTTTGGACAGGCTTCAACAATGTGTTGTATAAAGTGTGTGCACTGCATAGAAGATGTGACTTGCCCTTATTTTTTTAATGTACATTTTACATTCTCAGTTGATTCACCAGTGGTATTAACAAATAAATTAAATACCTTCCAAACATCAGACTGCTAGGGCCTCATTTTCATAATTTAGCCTAAATAAATGGGATGATATTTGTCCTGCTGAATAAATTGTATTCATGGCCATGGGAACTAGGGGTGCTGAGGGTGCTGCAGCACCCCCCACTCACAGCACGTCATGATATGACATGAAATTAAGTTTTTGTTTTTCAGACATTTTTAAATGTTCCACCTTTATTCATAGAATTGTTCAAATTATAATTTTAAAATACAGTAGTCAGTTTAGATGAGAAAATCAACTTTATTGTCGAATAGTACAAGTACCAGTGAAATTAGCCATCAACCTATCCATACAACAAAACATCACATCGGGTAGAAAGGACAGGAAGACAGGGATTTGAAAAACAAAACAGCATTACATGAGGAAAGATGAGGGGAAAAAAAGAAAGGCAGCCCCATATTATGCCTCTTCGGGGGTACAGTGTGGTAACATGAAAAAAAAACACCTCAGCAACATTAGCACAGTCAGTACACATTTTGAACAAGACTCGCAACAGGGGTGGTGGGGGCGGGAAAAGGGAAAATGAGGGAAACCAGCAAAAACAGACAGCCCGCATCCAGAACTGCAGCCTTCGTAGGCGCTGTCCATAGACCCGTCTTATCGGGCTGGAGGGTATGAAGCTGCGAAGGCGGGGATGGGGGATGGGAGGTGTATCTGTACAAATGTTTGAGAGTTCGTGTGTGTGTGTAGGCCTGGAGATTTTCTGTGTCTGGCAACAGTCCCAAGGTGACAAGTCCGCAGGATGTCGATACGGGGCAGCCTTGGTCCCGTCCCAGACAGAGTCACACCACCAGGTGTCTGGTGATGGGGGGAGGGAACAAAAAAATTGCATTTCACTGCAGCGCTGTCTGGGAGAATATGTTATCCAACCGTGCCCTAGATAAGATGTGTTGACTTCTTGGGGTAGCAGCCGCATTCCAATCTGCACGTCTGGTCCCTCTTGAGTCAGTTTGGTCCATTTGGGTCTGCAAAACAATCCACTTTCCTTTGCAAAGCTGTGAGCTTCTCCGTGATGTTAACCAACTTGTGGTCTATAGACCCAGTCTGAGTCCAAACGGCTCTGCCCACTGTTTCAACCATGAAGGGCAGCCCTGTGGGGCAATGAACAGCTGTCACCGTCTTCTTAATTTCATGATAAACCAGGGCAATGCCTAATCCCATCAGCAGAAGACCTGTAATCATGGTTCCGAATAGGTAGATATCTTCAACGTCCTCCACGGAAAGAGCCGCCAGACACACGACCCGCCACCTCGCCCATGCGTCCATCGTGTAGCCAGCTGCATACGTTCCGGCAGGGCAGTCAGGTTCCCCCGAACCCAAGCTTTGCGTCGAGAATATGGTGTCAATTGCGTTTAGAGACCAGTGGATCAACTCCATAATTTCCGTAGTTTGGAGAGCAGTGCTGCGAGAGGCTCTCAGAGTACAGGGCAAAGACGAGACAAGAGCAAGCAGGGAAAATAAGGGAAGGGAGAGGGAGAAAATGCGACCACCTCCGTTGAGAGCCAAAGAGATACATAGAAAATTATATTGTAGGTGTAATGGTGCCGAGTCACAGCCCTTCTGCATCACAGAACACCACTCCACTCCGCGAGTCCCAACATACCACCAGACATGAACGCATCTCTCCACCTGTGTCTGTCCCTATAAGACCATGTCTGATTGCACAAGTCCTTGTGAGGTATTGTTTGTTTCGGCTGCATACTGAGCATTTTCTATCTATACGTTTCGTTATTACCGGTTTTACCTTTTTTGCCTAACGTCTCTCCCGATTGGAATATCCCCTCTGTACCTCTGCCTGGTTGTCAAGTGTACCATTATCCAGCCTGTCTAACTAACCTCGCCTGTCGCTCTCGTACCTCCACCAGTGATTACCCATGTTCCGATCATCTGCTTGTCTTCTGACCATCCCTGCCTTCTGAGTATGTGCCTCCACCAGTCCCGTTCTGTGTACCGACTATCTGCCTGTCTATTGACCATTGCCTTGCCTCTTGTTCTGGGTATTGAATATTACGCTGTGCGTAATTGGCACTACTGGCTCAGTGAGTCATTACAGTAGGACAATATTTTAATGACCGCTTCTGAAAATAAATGATTCTGATTCTGATTCTGACTTAAGTGTTACAAATAATAATTTTAACTTCAGAACGTAGTTGTTTTAATGATAAACACGTTGTAGACCTGCACTAGAGATTATCTTAAAGCTACATTGTGTATTTTTTGTGTTGATTCTTACCAAAAACCCCTTTGTTCTTTCAAAAATATGTGCTCATTCATGTGTAATTACTTCCACCAACTAATTAAAGTATTTTCGTAAGCATAGAATCTTCCATGCAATACATACAATGGTGCCGCTCAAATTGAGGCAGGCATGTTACTCCTCCATCTTTAAAATGCATTAGCCAAAGAGGGACAAACCTGGAAATTCAAGCTCTGCCTTTCGCGCTTTTACACTAGTGGCACCGTGACGAATGCCAAGGGGAGATTACTCACGACTGCCGGCAAATTTCAAAGTCTGTTGAAGATGTAAGATCATGCCTATTCTCGAGGACATGTAATAACAGCGCTGGCCCAAGCTGTACAGTAGGCTAGAACGTTACCCTGGAAATCCAGAGCACAATTTGAATTTGCACAGCAAGTTACTCTGGCCCCAAGTAATTCTGCTCATTAACTATGCCCTTGTAGCCGAGCTGCACCAATCACATCGGTGTATCTGATATAGGCGTGCCAGAGGTGTGTTAAACAGATGATGACAGCGCTGTGACCTCCAAGTCATTAGTAAACATTGTAAGATTGCTAATGATGAACACCAGTTGATTAAAACAGCTTTGGCCACTACAATGAACAAGTTAGACTTGGCTTTTTGACTAAAAGAGGAACAGAAGACAACACTCTAATCGTTCCTTTTTATTAAAGGACGTTTTTGCTGTTTTGCCGACCTGATACAGCAAGAGTTTTATCTACCAGTTAGCTCCGCCATAGGGGCTTAGCGAAAAACCACTGGTGATAGGTCGTAGTGTTATCCAATTGCGTACAGTGAGATTTTCAAATGCATGCTTGGTGCCGCCCCTCGAGTTGGGTCATTTTCATTACTCGAACCCAGACCCTTATATCCTCCGGATTTGGGTCTGGATTTTTCCAGGCTACAAGAACGTTTGCCTGGCAACAGTAACTCGGATTTTCGGTTTCAAAATATTAGTGCTCGTGGTTCATTGCAATAATCATTGTTAATTCATTGAATATGTAGTGTCCATGTTCATGTTTTACTAAAATTAATATTTTGTTGGAATAAAACAGACTCTAGGGAAAGTTTTTCAAATGTAATCGTGTTTTCACATAAGACGCTGACAATTTATTCAATCAAATTATGTGTACAACATATTTGTTACTTTTATTAATTAAACATGTAAAAATATTATTTTTTGCTATCACATGCTCTTATTGTTTTTTTACACACAATACATTTGCATTTGGTTACAATTTACGGGCTATGAAGTGAATTAACAATGATTTTTGCAATTAAATAAAAAGAGCGCTATTGTTTTGAAGGGAATAAACGAATATACAAGTTTGTGTTGCTGGCATAATAATGCGAGGGGCTAGAACCATATTCAGTTGCTTGTCATATACACTTTCACCACTAGATGGGAGCAATTCTTACACAATGTAGCTTTAAGGGAAATGCTTTGGATGAATGTGCACCCTGGAGCCACCTGGCGGCCATTTGATGTATTGATTTGTTTTAAAAACTGCCACCGAAATGTAATTTACTCGGTTGAAGTGTGCCTCGGTATAACACGGTACTGCTCTACACCTTTACCACTTTATCCAACAACATCTGTAGATACAGCTTGTGGTTCACTCCGGATCTGACCGCTCTTGACCAACACAAAAACATCCTGTAGTGTACAGCCTAAGAAATTCCCTGTGATATACAACTCTTAAGGGAAATAAGGAACTGGTACACACAGTCAGTTAGGAAAGCTAAGGCTAGCCTTTTAAAGAAAATGTACAAACTCTAGCACCAATTCTAACAAGTTCTGGGACATTTTAAAGTCCTTGGCAAACAGGAGCACCTTCGCCCTGCTGTCCACTGCTCTAGGGATAGGAAAAATGACCACCAATAAGACAACTATAGTTGAGTATTTCATGCTTTCTACCTGGCTACCCCCACCCTGGCCAACAGCTCCTCACCCCCTGTAGGACCATAACTAAGCCGCCCTAATTTTTTCTTCACCCAAATCTAAATAGCTGATGTTCTGAATGACTGCAAAGTCTAGACCCTTACAAATCAGCTGGCTTAGATAAACTGGACCTGTTCTTTCTAAAACTCTCTGCAGCAAACTTTGCAGCCCCCATTACTAGCCTGTTCAACCTAGCTCTCATCTTTCGAGATCCCTGAAGATTGGCGAACTACTGTTCAATCCCCTTTTCAAGGGGGGGGCGCTCTTGACACTAACTGTTACAGGCCTATATCCATCCTACCCTGTCTAACAAACTGGGCCCGGTTCCCCGATAACGTTCACTCTTAGCCCGCTAAGAAGACTCAAAAAGATATATCTTACCGAAGTTGTTTATGTTCTTAAGTGTGTTCCCCGAAGTCTCCTTTAGGAAGCTTCTTATCACGCTGCCTCTTAAGTACGATGTTACAAAGGCGCTGTCCCAAGGGAAGGCGCTGTCATCGATTGCTCAGGAATCGATTTTTCACTTTACCGCGAAGGTGCATACGGCGTTAAGAAAGACAACACGTTCTATGTAAATGAAACATTCCTCAAATTATTCCAGTAACATTTATTTTAGTATAGTTTAAGTTATCAGTAAAATATAGACTACTAATTCAATTATCAAATTGTCAGTAATGTGGTCACACAAGATGTTGTTACTGGTAGACGAACCGGGTATCCCTCGCTAACCATCCAGTCTCCTCATCCCGTTGTCCCGCTTTTGACGTGGGTTTAACGACTTCTAAAAATGATGTAATTCACTTTTTTTTTTTTGGGTTTACAGTTCCTAATCTGATTTTGGTATGTGTTTGTCTATAGTTGCTGAGCAACAGTCACACCAGTGACCGTGTCTGTGTGTGTTTGTACGCACATTTTCATTAAAAATACTTGATCATCAACAAGATTGTATGTCATTCTGTCATCCTTAATGAGTCAACAACTGATTCTCTATTGCCATTGGAAAGGTATCTATGAGATACCTTATTTATCCACAAGGAAATTAAGCAAGTGTCAATCTAAGTGCACTGCACATTCATATATAAAGGCTCCTTTGAAGAGGCTGCGTAAAGACATTAGTTCATAATGTACATTATCTGTGTGTTTGACGACGCATAAGGCCACGCATAAGCTATGCATGAGGCAAATCAGCAATGTGACTTGCTAATTTGGGCATATGTCAACTTTTGACTGAGAAATTATAAGGTGTTGTCTCCTTCGCCAACCTTAAGAGAAGCATGTCAATGATTGGCGTTGCATAGAGCACTTATGGAATGGACACAATGGCATGATTAAGGTTTAAATGATTAGAATCACACACAGAACATTTAATGGATGCAAGGTTTGAAAATACCATTTATTTTTCAAAAAAATTAACATTCCATCATAATACGAATCAAAAGAAAAGTCCATTCAATCATGGATGATCGCTAATGATAGCTCAGCAAGTTATTCCAAAAAGAAAATATAAATCAATCAAAAACATTTGCAATCAAAAGCTGCGTTGACTCAAGACTCAATTCCGCCACGTTAGCCTGGAAAGCGCAGGACTGAGAAGGTCCAGCAGCTCCATAATGACTTGTCTTGGGAGGCGACATTTTTTTAATATAGCCACGTCAGGCAAAATGTCAAAAGTTTTGCAGAATAAATCAATTGACATGGCCGCGGACTCGGAGTCGTCTCTGATTCAATACAAGGACACGTTGGATCACTGCCATAGTTGGTTGCTTACTGGACACCACCATGCTTACCCATTTCTAGATCTTAGCCATTTAGAGCCAAATTGTTTGCCAGACTTTAATTATCAAAAGTGATTGCCAATTTAAACGCTTTAATGACATTACGAAATAGCCTAGGCTAATTACTACATATTAGTTTTTATACCAAATTAAATCAATTTCATAAATAGGCCTGTATCCATTGCGAACACATTTTATTATTAGTCTTAAAATGTCCATGAAATAATTGTTCAGCTACAACAATTTCAACATACCATAGTTTGACTTGTACTGCGCTACACTGATTTCTAAAAACTGCTGCACAGTGGTGGCGACTAGCGGCTTGAGCTCAAACACTGCTAAGAGAGAGCTTACGAATGGTCCAGACCAACCTTACGAAAGTGTGACTTACAGAAGATATACTTAGCGTACCAACGTTTCGGGAACCGTGCCATAAGGTTAAGAGAGAGGTTAAGGAATAGGTTAAGAACTGCTTAGCGATAAGAACGTTTTGGGGAACCGGGCCCTGACCATTTCAAATCCTACCACACCCTCTCCACTATGCAATTCGATTTCTGAGCTGGTCAAGGGTGCACCTTTACAATGCTCAAGGTCCTAAGCAGCTTTGTTTTTTGACCTGGCCAAGGCTTTCGACTCTGTCAATTACTGTATCCTTATTTGCATACTCATCCTTGGCTCTAAAATGACTGCCTAGATTGGTTTACCAATTATTTCTCTGATAGGGTCCAATGTGTTAAATAAGAGGGTCTGTTGTCTGGACGTCTGGCTGTCCCTATGGGAGTGACACAGGTTTCAATTTTTGGTGATTTTGTTAACTCTGCAATCTATGTTATATAATTAGAATTTATTTCTGTGTTGTTTAGAATATATTAGTGAATTTTGTCAGCCATGTGGACATCTAAAAATGTCAAAACAAAAGTTACAGAACAAAACAATGGGCCCTATTTTAATGATCTGAAACATGTATTTAACGGATAACTGTTCTCCCCTTCACAGCCACCCATCCAAGGGGGGATTCATCATTGCAAAGTTGCCATATATGAGTCGTGGCTTGAGCCTGAATAATTCTGAGTAAAGACATGGGTGATTTTACTATTAGCATCGCAAATTACTTGTGTATACTTGTTGGTTGAATGGGTTCCCTTGAGGTTGATGTATATCAGTGCAAATAATTCATTATGAATAATTTGAGTAAATGTGTACACTAGATGTATACCTATTTTTCACATTTTCGGACATCACAATGACTTCCTCGTGTGGTAATATTTTTCCTTCTAATTATGTATTGCAATAATAAAGAACTGCTGCATTTGTGTAGATGATAGGAGCAAAGTGAATGCGCATTGTGCACACGCTACATTAAGGTTAAGCATGCGCCCTTAAAATAGCATATGAATTAAACGCCACTGACTTTAAACCTGGTTTTTCCTGGTCAGTGTCGGAATTGTTTTCGGGGGCTGCAAGATAGCAAGAGGGAACGTTTGCGCCGGAACACGCCTCTTCTTTTCACTGAACCGCCCAACGAACGCAAGTTCATTCCCTAATTTACCGACGGGCGTCTGTGGAGGGAAAAGTCCCATATGCGTCGGGTGTAAGATAGGAATGATCCATGCGTTTTTGTAAAAAGTCAATTGCGCTGGGTGTAAGATAGGGCCCCTTATGTTTATTTGTCTTGTATTTTTTTTTGCTGATCCGAAAAATGATCCGATCCGTGACTCTGATCCGAGGAACGATCCGATCCGTGAGTTTTTTTGATCCGTTGCACCCCTACTATTAAGGGATGTATTATTAAATATGTTTCAATATTGCACATGTTGTGTATCATTGTCGACAGGTAGATCTTTGCCAGCTGATCAGTTTACCTGAAGAAAAACAAGGTCAAATGTCACAGTTACCATAAAGTATAACGTAAAGTCACAACAAGAGTTTGAACAACTACATACTCAAAGTCAAAAACATTACCGACAAGATTTAGCAGACATGGTTTGCTGAGTGAATTTCAAAAATTGTCTACACATTATTTGATTTTCATGGACTCTGCATGGGCTAATCGATGTACAGTAATTAAGAAAATGTTGCTAGTAAAGCATAACACACCACTTTCACCAAAGATTGTCCAAAGAATGCTTTGCAGAGCCAGAGAAACAGCTGCAAACAAACAATCGAACAAACAAATTAACAATCAGATGAAGACTGTTCCATTGTCTCATCTCCGATTTCATCGGTCTGGGACAAGAATTCCATAACGTTGTGAATGTTCTGAGAAATATGCAGTATCAGTAGTTTTTTTTTTTTGTTTATTGTTTTTCTCTATAAAAATGTATATTGGATATGTACAATTCGGCACCACATCTAAGGAGATTTATTTAAGTGACAAACTGAGTCTCGGAGTTCCACGGATTTGCCCAACTCTTTCCCTCTCCCTCAGTCTTTCTTTCTCCATCTCCCCTTTATATCTCTCTCCCCATGACTCTCCAGCTCTCTCCGTCTCTCTGCTCTTCGCCTCTACTCGCCCTCCCTCTGTTTCTCTGCCTGTCACCCCACATCTCTCTCTCCTGCTTAGTTAAGCTAAGTGATAGGCCGTGGCAGGGCCGCTCTGTTCAAAAGCGAGCCTCATCATTAGGGAGCTCCAGAGAGCTGCTCTCAGAGCTCTACCTGCCCCTGGGGAGAAGATGACAGTTCGTCACAGCCCTCCGGGTTACCTTCCACACAGAATATGGAAATCAAAGAGGGTGCCCAGAAATTTGAATAGAATAAGATGAAATGATTTCATAACCTCCCCCCTCACACACACACACTTCTTTCTGTACCAATAATTATTATCTGAAAAAAGGGAAAGTAAAAAAAGAGAAGAGATGGAAAAAACTCTGCACACCTTTGAACTGGTCATGATTCATCATGGAGTGGAGGGCCTGGGCATTTCAAAGTGGAAGCTGTGAGTGAGGGGGCTGAGAAAACAATGGAGAATGAGTAATTTATGTGAAACAGAAATAGTGAAGCCCTTCTCAATTTGACAATACATATAGAGGTCCTGAACACAGCAAAACTCACAATGTTGACTTGAGCATGACCGTGGAACAACATATTGATTATTCTAGGATTCAGGACTCTAAAATCTAAGAGAATCTGCTTCTCAGAAAACAACATTCCTTTAGGTGATTCTTGTTGAAAAATAAATGCCTGGATTTTAGTGCTGTGAAAAGTGTTTCTCACTGATACTGCAGCATGAGAAGGATCAGAAACTTCACAGCCTATTTGAATATAACACACCTTTCATTTGGAGTCTTTGAGGTTTTTCTCGAGTCAGAGCAGTTCAATGCTTTTCTCAGACTATGTAGTAACTTTGGTCTATCAGCAAGCATAGGCTGTTTTAAGCATTCCATCATATGTGAAGGGTACAGCAAAGGTAAAGGTACTGCACTGATCTGCTGCTGTGCATACAGGGCAAAAGGCAGTCAATAAAATACACTACCATAGGCAGTTATAAAGTATGTCCCTCTTTTAACTTTTGATCAGTCTTAAAACTCTCTTGTAAAGCAATACCTACAATAATTACTTAAAAGACTGACTACTGAGGTATATGTATTATTTGCATATGCACATCTCCCTCCCATAGACACACACCCGCAAAAGCATATGCACACATTTGCATGAACGTACACACTCATTAAGCACCATCCACATGCAACACAGCACCACTAAAAACGCAGTGGGCATATGGCTATTGCATCGGCACATCCTGCAACACTGTTTCCTGATTTGACACATTATACAGTGAAACTGTGGGGATAAAGAACCCCCTGCGGTGCGATCCATTTTGGCTCCTGAACAGAAATGTGCTATCCGGGCGGTGCACTGCCTGTCTATACACACGGGAGTCTTTGTCAATGCTAATTGGCCAGCCCACCCACCAGTGAAGTAGAATAGTACTTCCTGCACACATCACGCCCTGTTTGTTAGCAAGTAAATCCTGACGCCAACTACTGGAGCTGTGGAGCTGAAGGTATTTATTCATTAGGTTCCCTATTAGCTGCAGCTTCTCTTCCTGGTATCCACAGAGGTACTGTACTGTTGAATGCCTGTGTCTAAAAATGAAAAGGAAACAAATGTGTGTAGGGAAGAGGGGTAGTGTGGTTGATGGTGGTAGAAACAGGACGAGAGAGAGGAATAGTTTCACCTGTGGTATGCTAATAAAGGGGCCACCGGACAACCAGAACGGAGAAGTCAGACGGATTAGTGGATTTGGGAGGGACCCTCTGAGGGAGCTTTTCACACACGCTAGCACACACACATGCTCACACTGATGTGAGCACACACGCACGCACACATGCACACACACCCACACGCACGCACGAACGCACGCACAGACACACAAACACACATGGTAGCACACGCACACATGCGCCCACTGATGTGAGCACACACACACACACACACACACACACACACACACACACACACACACACACACACACACACACACACACACACA
>JACXGM010034845.1:0-11850 GCA_016801145.1 Umbra pygmaea | reverse complement strand
CAACGTAGACCTAGGAAAAGGGAAAATGGAAAGACCCTGCTCTGGAGTAGGAGCTAAAAAGGTTATAGGAACGGCGGTGCGGGGAACTAAATAATCCCGCAATTTCTTCTATCGGAACACGAGAAAAAAAGAGTTATAGGAACGTTATGTTCTAGGAACTGCAAAAATCCCTGCGGTCGGAAAGCGGCTATTATAACCAATTTCCAATAACACATTATTTTCTCCATAATATGCATTTGTTGATAGTAGATATTGTAAAATGTCGATTTTGCTGTTCTACTATTGTCTATATTTTGTAATATCTAACTAGGTGTTGTCCAATTTTTTTTTGTAGTTTTCAAAAAAGTTACATAGTGCATCTTTAAAACTCCATTTCAATCCATTATAAAACAGTTCGATACTGTGGGCCCTATTTTAACGATCTAAGCGCATGGCGTGAAACGCATGGCGCAAGTGCGCTTTTGGCATGTCCAAATTCACTTTTGCTAGTTTGACAGCGGATAAAAGTCTCGATGCACCGGGCGCATGGTCTAAAAGTGTTGAACTAAGTGTCTTCATTAATTCATGGGTGTGTTTTGGGCGTAACATGCAGTGATCCATCTCCCATTCCCTTTAAAAACCAGGCACGTTTGTACCTTTTGCACACTGTTATTATGACGGCGGATTTGCAGCGTAATATTTTATTTGTAATCTTTTGCATGTTCGTGCGCTGATGCACGTCCCTGTGTGTGTGTAACAAGCATATTGTGCATGTGCTGTGCATCAGCCTAGGACCATTTGACTAATTAGTTGTTAAAATAACTATGACATGCTGCACCATTGACTTTAGACCAGGTTTTTGTTGGTCAATGGCACAATCACTTTCCGATGCCTCAAGATATCATTACGCCAAGAATTATACCAAATACACCTCCCTGTTCGACCAGCACTCCCATGGGCGCAAATATGGGCACAGGTGCATTTGGTATTTAAACAACGCGGGCGCCTGACGGGAAATTGAGAACTGTGTCGGTCTTAAACTAGCAAAGACACTTGCGTTCGGACTATGTGCTGCGCTGCGCCGGGTGCAAGATAGGGCCCTGTGAATGTATGTGCAAGCAGTAGGGAGCAG
Organism: Umbra pygmaea; assembly: GCA_016801145.1. Lineage (NCBI taxonomy): Eukaryota > Metazoa > Chordata > Actinopteri > Esociformes > Umbridae > Umbra > Umbra pygmaea. The sequence continues at coordinate 10,739 of JACXGM010034845.1, read as the reverse complement.
CAGTCTTCTGTTCGGTACCTGTTAGTGGGTGGGCTCTTTGGCTTCTGCTGTACTTTTCTGGCTTGTCCTGGGGACTCACCCACCCTGAGTACAGAAAAATTAGGATTTGATGTCAATACACATGAGCCTGTCCCAAATTAATATATTTTGGCTAGTTTATATCTTCTTTTGCGAAAAGAAATAAGGAATCAGATTTGATTTAAATGTACAACCACCATTTTAACAGTCCGCCAGGACTCCACCCCCTGACTTTGTCTTCCCATCTGGTTTCCCAGGACTCCACCCACTGACCTCTTCTTCCTGTCTAGTTTCCCAGGACTCCACCCACTGACCTCATCTTCCTGTCCAATTTCCCAGGACTCCACCCCTGACCTTGTCTTCCCGTCCAGTTTCCCAGGACTCCACCCCCTGACCTCGTATTCCCGTCCAGTTTCCCAGGACTCCAACCCCTGACCTCGTATTCCTGTCCAATTTTCCAGGACTCCACCCCCTGACACTGTCTTCCTGTCCAGTTTCCCAGGACTCCACCCCCTGACCTCGTCTTGCTGTCCAGTTTCCCAGTACTCCACTCCCTGACCTCGTCTTGCTGTCCAGTTTCTCAGGACTCCACCTAGTGACCTTGTCTTTCTGTCCAGTTTCCCAAGACTCCACCCCTTTTTTCTTCCTATTCACTTACCCAGTTACCCCTGAACTCTTCTTCCTCTACAGTGAACCAGAACTACATCCCCTTACCTCTTCTTTCTGTCCAGGGACCTCTGTGTAGCAGCAGACAGAACTCTGTCCTTAGGGGTCCTGGCTTTCTCCTATGAGCCAACCACACACACACACACACAACCATACACACACAATCTCACACACACACAAACACACACACACACACACACACACACAACCATACACAAACACACACACACACACACACACACACAAACACACCAGATAATCAGAAGCATTAATATTTTTTTTTAGACCAAGCTATGATACAGATTTTGTAGCAAGTAAACAAATATTTTTTCTTCAGTGACAGACACGAAGACAATGGCAAGTTTAAAATTGTTTTTATATTTGAGAGGTTTTAATGAGATAGGGATAACAGTAAAGTCCCTCTGTTGTGGTTGGTCTAAATCTTTGATTGATAGGTTGAAGGCCTAGTCAAATTTACCATTTCCCGTAGCTTCTTCTCTGTGCGGACGTCCCTGTCGAGCTTCAGCAGAGCCAGCCTTTCTTCCAAAGAAATCTCAAAGAAAATGTCATGGATGTCATATCGAGCTGCACGCAACTGAGGAAATAAACACATCATGCATAAAGTCACCCAGGCTACACTGTGTGTATGTGTGTGTGTGTGTGTGTATTTACAGTTGTTTTCAAATGTTTGGGCACCTCTGTAAAATGTGACAAATATTTTGGGCTACAATGGTACACATATTCATAACTGCACCGTACAGTATGGTGTGCTATTCACGGTTTGCACATAAGCCCAAACACATAAAAAATGAAAAGGGACTCTGATGTTCAGGGATTATGTCCCAGACATTTGTAGGACAGTAATACAGATCTGGAAAAAATTCTGAGACCACTGCACATTTTTCTTAAATCGACCCCATTGAAAACCCCTTCAATGTGATCAAGAGGAAGACGGATGGTCACAAGCTATCAAACAAAGATGAGCTGCTTGAATTTAATAATATTCCACCAAATTTTGATTTCTGAAATCTTCCCAAGTTAACACATTAGTATTGTGTTATTTAAAAATGAATATGAACTTATTTTCTTTATATTATTCGAGGTCTGACAAAATACATGCTATTAGATCATCGCATGAAAAGGAACACTAGCAAAATTGGAACATTTAATATAGAGATGTTTTCTTTCACTTAACCTAGGGCTCATGTAATACCGATTACAATACAAGCCTTGGAAATTTGAATTCGTGGTTGACCTTTTATTATTTAGGCCAAGAATGTCTTCAGCAATGTTTCTGTCAGGTGTTGTATTGATAAATATATAGCTGAAGTCAGGAGTTTACATACATTTAGATTGGTCATTAGAACTTATTTGTCAACCACTCCACAGAAGTCATGTTAACAAACTATTTTTGGCAAGAAATTTATGGTACTTTGTGCATGATACAAGTAATTTTTCCAACAGTTTTTTTATTTCCCAATTATACCACTTATAATTCACTATATCACAACTCCAGGGGGAGAGAAGTTTATATACACTAGATTGACTAAACAGCTTGGAAAATCCCAGAAAATTATGTCATGTTTTAGACATAAATTAAGTCAATTCGAGATGCACCTGTGGGTTCATTTCAATTTATCTCAATGCTTCTTTGCTTGACATAATAGGAAAATCAAAAGAAATCAGCAGACTTCAGAAAATAATTGTTGACCTCCATAAGTCTGGTCCATCCTTGGGAAAAATTTCCAAACACCTTAAGGTACCACATTTGTCCGTAAAAATAATTGAAATCTAGTACACTGCCCAAGGAAATTAAGGGAACACAGAACACCCCACTAAACATTAGACGTCTGATGTACGTACAGATCATGTCTATATTGCGTCCGTCGGTCCAGACCCATTCTGGACGTCAACATGATGTGCAAACTAGATCTGCTATTTGGATGCCTAACCATAACCCCACTTGGACATCAATATGCAGTTCAAAATTTGAACGTCAAACTAGGTAACTTTTGACCATTTAAACAGGTGCATGAAATTTACATTATCTCACTGCGCAAAGACACGTCCATACGACTTCTTCTATACGTCCTGTCGACGTCAATACTGGACGTTTGGTAGACGTTGGAAAAAATATGTCATCTGGCATCACAGTCTGCATCTTCAGGGGAGCAAAATTGGACATGCCGAAACGACGTATAAAAGACGTTGTTTGGATGTCTTTGCGCAGTGGGATATTGAAGATCAAAATCTTTATTGTACATTGTGCAATTCATTGAGAACAAAGTGATGCAACAACGCTCAATGGAAACCAAAATCTGCTGGATTTAAACTCACACCAAAAATCTAAGTAATCAAAGTAACCACAGGCTGTTCCAACTTGCTTAATTTTCATCACGGCTACTCATGATGTGACTCAGTGGTGTGACTCAGTGGTGTGACTCAGTGGTGTGACTCAGTGGTGTGGCGTCGGATGCACCGATACATAACTTCCCAGAGGTTCCACAGAACACAGAAATTGACATTCCCTTTAAATTTAAAATAAATGAAAATCTAGCTAATGTATGTTGACTGCATGTTCAATAAATAGGTTTTATCTAGAAAAAATATATATTTTTGATATTCTGATTAAATGAGAGCCTTTGTGCAAGTCATAATAAACGTTGTGAGCCAAACTCTAGTAGGAACTGCTAGACATACAATGGCGGTGAGGAATCAACATTGGAAAATCCTTGTGTTTTGTTAACCTATACAGTTTTGCTGTATTTTGGCTTTCTAGTAGAATACAATAATAATAGACATTTTGAATATATAATGAATGCAAATTAATCATAACAATGTATTAGATGTTTCCCTTTGTAGCATGTAGAGGTCAGGTCAACTTCTGATCACAGAAATATTAATGGGAACATTATGTGTACCTGTGCCCTGACTCTCTCCTGCAGAGACAGGTCCTGTGCTGAGATGGCTCCCTTTTTCTGCAGAGCTTCAGTCTGGAAAGAGAGGATGAAATCCTGTGTGTCCTAAAACACACACATTAAAACATATTAAATGAAATTATACAATATTTAAAGTGTTTTACATATTTTCCTTCTGTTTCCCTGTTCATTGTCAATTATGTCCGTATGTGTTTCTTGCTGTGGTACTATAATAAAATCACCAATCAAATTTTTTTTCAGTTAAATTATTATGAAATTATACACTATGATGTACGTACAGATAGTGTAGTACATTTGAATGGGGTTTGTGTATGTGTGTGGATAACGCTAACCTGGACTGTCTGACGCAGTTGTTTGACTTTCTCTGTCTGGAGCAGTCTGCGTGTCAGGAACCCTCGAGTGATAGCTGCTAGATGACACAGCGCCCTCTGCTGTTCAACTGTCACAACCTGAAAGGAAAACATAGACCAGAACAGTGATGAAGATAACTGGGAAGAGCCTCTGACTACAATGGACATTGCCGTGGTGGGCATCCACCATTAACTGTAATCAACTGGGAGAAACTTACAATTTGAATTCTTCATGAGTTTATTGCAGCTGTCATCTGCCTGACACTAGAGCTTTATGATATGGACAATATATTGAATCATGATTTTTTTCAGCAAAATATTGCAATGTGGTTGAAAACATGAAGAAAAAACATTGTCTAAAATGATGTTTCCATCTAAGGTTTTGTCTGTGGAAGTACATGTCTGTGACACTAGCTAGCATGAATGAGATGTCTTCACTGGAAGTTGCAGATGAAATTCCAACATTTGAAAAACCTGAAGAGAGCCAAGAATATATCTCAGTTATGTAGATACAAATGATTTAACGTTTGGCTGAAAAAACTTGTTACATCATCACTACATGTGCAGAGTGAACAACAGGAGAAACTCACAGTAATGGGATTAAACTTACAGCCATACCTGACACACCGCTTCAAATAAAGATGGTATGTTAGGGAACGTGCACATGTATACAGACAGACACCTGGTAGCTGAACTCACCTGACTGTGCCTTCCCCGGTGTGCGCTGGCCCCCCAGATGGGCCCCCACAGGCAGGCAGGAGGCTGCATGGTGGGACAGCTGGATGTTTGTGGAGAGGAGAAGCCTGGAGACAGACGAGGAGTGATACACAGGACATTATTACATCTTTTTAAGCCACACGATTTGGACACAATGTTTCTGATAGTTAGTCCATTACGATTACAGCTAGGTGATGTGGCAAAAGGTACACTTGAACAATTTGACTGCAGGCAGTGCAGCAATGTTAGCTTTCTGCATGGTATCCATCCTTTGTTCATCCCATCATCCCATTCATTGTTTCTATAGGGATTTTATTTTCAATATGACAAAGTCCGTATACAACCATGTAACATTTACATCATTTGATTACATTTGTTCAGAATAATGAAATTTTCAATGACAAAGGCGCACAGTTGCCGAATGTCCACTCCCCCCTGCCCCTGCCTGTCTGGAGCTCATACACATATTTATATATATATATATATATATATATATACATATGCACAGTTTTATATATATATAAATATATATATATAGCTCACGATAACATTTTAACACTCTCCGTGTGGTAGGGTTAAGGTTAGGTGATATGATTAAAGACTGAGAACTATGCTCATGTGCACTTTTCTGATGTCATGTGAGGTCCGCCCTCAGTTTTGAATCAACCAATCAAACGATTTCGACCTCCAAGTTAGATCTGCCTGGAGAACACTTTTTAATACCTTCGAATCTATAAACAAAATATAATAAGACATCTTATAATAATGAGATCCACGACCCGACCCCAGATAAGCGGACGGCAATGAGGTTGAGGATCTCATAATAATAACATCTAAGCTTGTGTTAACTAGAGACATTTTTTTCAGTGTCCTGTACAGTATATTCAAAATAAATTTCCCTCAATTTAAATAATTTCCATTATGAGCTCCCCCACAGAACAGGCCAAACCAGTAAGCTGTAGAAAATGCTTCCAATTTCAGTGTTTTTAGAAGTAGAAGTTGGTGCTCTCTTCCTTTATCCCACAGTACACCTACCCATGTTCTGTCCACTGTCTCCAGGGGACCTATCAGCAGGACTCAGGGCAGGGCTAAGGTCAGGGCAGGATGGGTAGCTTTCAGACCTCTGATCACGGCCCATCCCCCCACTCAGTGGCTGACCACACCCCTGCTCTCTGAGCCTCCGCTCCTTCTCAACGAGTTCCTAATAAAGACAAAGAGAAAAACACGCACAAATGTTTTAGTTTTGTAGAGAATATGTTTGCTTTATTCTCCTTTATCCTTATCCTTGTAGTAGTCAAACTTAAACACTTCACAAACAGTCACATACTCAAACATTACAAAGATATGGACCCAATTAGATACTAGGCATACAGCCCATGGTGCAGTTTCATGTCTTCACCTGGCGGAGGTGCTGTTGTTCTCTCTCCTGTTCAGCCATGAGCAGAGACATCTGTAAGGCATGCTCCTCCTCCAGTCTCCTCTGCATCTCCTCCAGAGCCCTGACCCGTTGCTGGGCCTCTTCTGAAAGAACACACCACAGACATGCATGAATCACACAAGCATACCAAGAAAACAGAAAAAGCACAAAAAAGCACATTCAAGGCTAAACGTTTATAGAAGACACTAGAACTTCCTGTATTTTTTTAAACACACACCTTCATTTCTTCTTCCTGTGTTGTTTGCTCACCTGTTTTACTGTCCAGCTGTTCCACTAGGATCCTTGCATCATGTGACCCATGAGGCTGGTGGCAGGGAGAAAGGTCAGGGGTCAAGGGCCTCACATGGGGCCTCAGCAGCGCTGGCGAAGGGTTGTCCACCTCAAACGATTTGTTCAGCGGCATCGCGGGGCTCCTACGGCTGGGGGCAAAATGAGCGACTCCCCTGATGAAGCGTGGAAGCCTCTCCTGGCTGCGGTCCACAGCAGGGCCGGAGGCGGACGGAGACGGGGGGAGCTGGCTGTCCAGGGTGTAGCAGCGCCGGCGGAACCCGGAGCCAATGGTGTCATGAAGAGCAGCAGGTCCGGGGGTACTGACCGAGGACTTCTCCAGGACTGGGCTGGACCCCACCTGGCTGTCATGCCGACTAACGCCACCAACCCCCGAGGCTTGATACAGAGATTTTGTTACTCCAGACGCCGTGGTTACAGCTCCTTCTGGGTGCCTCCCAGCTAGGCCTCGGGGGACGAGGTCGCCCGGGGCAATGGGGAAGCTGATCATGATGTTGCCTGTGGAGACTGGGCGTGGCCTGCGGCGATGGGGCTTGGGGCTCTGGCTGGGTTTGGGGCTGGGTAGTAGGGTGTAAGGCTCATACGGTTCACCTGCAGCCTGGTATCGGGCCTGGGTCTGATAGAGAGGCTGGGTCTGAGGTGGACTGGGGAGTGAGCCATGTCCCTGCTCCTGGATCGTCTCTTTCAGCGGGCTGCGGCTCTCGTTTTCTTTGTCAGAGAGGCTATTTGCAGGTGGTGTAGTGGGGGTGACCCTGCCCATAACCTTTGACCCCAGCTGGGCATTCTCTCTCTCTACGTACTCTCTCGACCTCCTCAAAAAGCTCTGGAGACTCACCTCCTGCTCTGTCCGCACCTCCTCTTCCCTCCTCTTCTCCTGCTCCCCCTTGGTTTTCTCTGCAGGCGTCTCTATCTTCTCAGCCCTATACCGATTTAGGAGTAAGGTGGGCACCGTCTCAGAGGTGTCCGGTCGCCCAGCTATTTGTAGCCCATCCAGACCAGCGCCATCTTGCCCAGGGGACTCTATGACCAGGGTGTAGCCATTCACTGCCTCCATTGGAGTTGATGGATCCATGTTCAGCTCGATCTCTGGTACTTTGTGTGCCTTTAGAAGCATTTAATAATACTTGTTTAAAACATTCAGGCTTTTGACAAGAGGTATATGACTATATGTAATAGCCTGCTTTTCCAGACAAACTATTATTGTAATGGTATTTTAATAATCCAGTCAGCAGGTGGCTACATCAGACACTTTTTATTTATGTTATAATAAAAGGTGTCTGATGTGTATGTTATACACTGTGTTGCCAAAAAGCTGAGCAATTTCATTTTTCCTTTAGAGGATGGACTGATAAGAGACAAGACATTCTCCTTTTTCAGCAACAAGTCAAACTTGTTTCACCAGAAGAAACTCTGGAATCTGTGTCGTTATAATAGTCCTCCACCTAGTCAGTGATATGTTTTACAGCAGATGAAAAGTAGTGATCCATGTAAAAATAGACATGTCTGCTGAGTCAACCCACTCGCATTTAAGACTGGTTGTTTGGTTCATGTGTTATATTTCACCCAGAAACCTTCAACCATAACAACAAATAACGAAAAACATTTAAAAAATGCCAGATAGGGATTTTCCCACATAGATACATTTCAGCCTAGGCTTGGTTTCCCAAAGTCTAGCAAGTACAATGCTACATTATTATTACTATGTTATTATTACTCTCGAAGACTCAGACTCACCCCACCTAGAAAGTGCTACCTTTCATTTAATAAATCACTTAATTATGTTTGTTGATTTCTAAAAACTAACTGGGAAAGAGTAACATTTTGGCTTCACTTTCTTATGGCTTTATGGCTATAATATAGACAATAATATTGGAGTGAATTTACCTAGTACTTTAACTATAAATGCTTGTGAGACATCCAGGAAATGATCGGGAAGCCCAAACCTGGTATGTGACTAACCTGAGCCTTGTCCAAGATGTTCTGAACCCGGGCAAGCAGACCGCTCCTGTTCAGTGTCTGTCTGTCCACCTCTAACTTCGCAGCCCTCTCTCTGTACTGGGCCATTGCCCTGCGCTGCTCCAATGTCAGCTGATGACCAACACACACAAGTAGACAGAAAAGCACCCACATGTCAGTCAGACAGACAGACATCAGCCACCTGAGACATTGGCTGTTCACACTTCTACAGGCTAGCAGACAGTTCAGGACAGTCATAACACATAAAAACAGGCTAACACACTGTTAAATTAACAGTTGTTAGAAGTCTCTAGGTTAGTCCTTCCGTAGAGCACAACAGTCCATTTGTGGGTTGTGAAACAGAGACACACAGTAAACGCATTCATTGAGCACAACATGGATCCTGCTGACAAGAATCACCCTGGTTGTTCTTTAATGCCACCAGCCACCCCTCTCACACCATACATCCATTCACACTGACACTAATGTTACATTACACTGCTAACATGTGGGTTCAGAGTCATATCAAGTGATGGGGCATCCTCTGCAACTAGTACACAAGTCTATGTTTTCAGACTGTCTCTTTGTCCAAGGCATGTTCTTTAGAAAATGGAGAACCCAGATAATTACTCAGTGTGCAGGCATGTGTGCTTGGGGGTCCACTTAAAACCAACACCAACACTGTAAATCAAAAAAACAATTTGTCATTGAGTTACGTTACCAAGCAACTGGAGAGCTGCAAAACACAAAACTCTGGAGAATACGTACACAGACGCTCCAAGGAAACCATGTTGTGCGAGGAAGTGTAGTCACTGCATAACAACAAACGTTGCTCACCTGTTAAAATGGGCATGGCAAGCTAACCAACCACATTGTATGTATATGGTCAGTCTACTGAGTTACAGTTTAGTCATTAACAAGCAGAGAGTATGCCTATAACTTAGGATTTGTTTCATAATGTATATGGTTTACAGTGTATTGAAAAAGAAATTGAATCTATACTTGTTATCCAACGATACCTAACACTAATAACATACATTTTTAATGGTAACCCCTCAGCCTTAGGTAAATGTCACATTATATTTGTCTCCACACCTTAGACTCTGTGCTTACCAGTGGGGAGAGCACAGCCCGTCCATGGAAGTGGATGAAGTCAGTAAGGCCACCAAGTGGACCAGTTGGCTCACAGTCTCTCTGCTTGACCTTGCTCTCCGCCTTCAGTCTGTCCAGGCTCCGTATGCAGAAGTCCTCATAGCTCTCCATCTCCATGCTTCACAGCCCCACTCTGCTGCCCACAGTCATAACAAGTGTAAATATTCAGTAACGCATCCAACCAGAGAGGCTATTTCACATAGTATATAGGAAGGGGATTGTGCCTATAGGCTAAATGTCTGGACAGGAAAGATATCTGTGCTGAGTTAACCAAAACAGAAATGAAGTCATGAAGGCTCTGCTATATGAGCCAATGAAAAAACGAAGCAACCACAAGAAGAGTGATGCCCTTGGTTATTTAAGCAATAAGGCATGAGGGGGTGTGGTGTATGGCCAATAAAGTAACCAATAACCAGTTTCCAATGCAATTAGAGCCAGTGCCCTAGCCTTTATGTGTCTCTAGGCAAAATTAGATTTTGTCGCCCCACCTCGCTAACATATTTATTGTGGAGAGAGAAAAGAAATGACATAAAAGACTTTTGGGGGCCTTTTGATATTGGGGGTGGGACCTAGGCAACTGGATGGGCTGGCCCAGATTAGAGCAGTAAAATAGGATGTCATACCCATGGTACATGATCTCTTATACACCAGATGGCTGATTAGCTAATAGCCATGGTATATCAATACATATAACACGGGTATGACATCATTTTTTACTGCTATAATTGCATTGGTATTGGTAACCGGTTTATATTAGCAATACTGTGATATACTGCAAATATACCATGGCTAACCACTGTGTCCAGGCCCGTGTCGTACATAAGAACAGGTAAAAGGTACCTCACACCTCTCACATTCCTGTTATGCTTCTCTGAAAGCCATGGGTAAGGAGTATTTATCAAACACATACATTTTTTAATGACTGATATAAAAACAGTTGAGGAGTTATATTTCTGATCAATATGCTTGCTTTTAGCTAAAGGAATTCTCGTCAACAAACACAACTGAAAGTGCATGATGTAATGTCTGTACTGAGGAAACTCAAAACAATGTCAAATAGCACAATGTTATTTATTGACCTGTTTGACCTTCCATAGGAACAGGTAAAGAGTATAGACACAGGCAGAGTTATCCAAACAAGCAGGCATAGGTCAAAACGGAATAGCTGGATGGCTAAAGTACATCTAGGGATATCAACTGGTAGAATAATCCAAA
>JACXGM010034844.1:0-11852 GCA_016801145.1 Umbra pygmaea | reverse complement strand
TTGTATATGTTTTAGTACTGATGTATTTTGTGTGGTGTATGTCCTGTTGTTGGGCCTAGAGCCTGTAATAAAGTTTATATATAATTGTTTTGTAGACACAATTATTTTAACATCTCAGGTCCATTTTCATATTTTGCACCTTACTAAAGAAATGAGCACATCCGTTGTGTTAAAATTGTCAATTTGAATATTTTTTTTTTAAAGAAAGTTATGGAAATATTTGTTAGTCTGTTTATCCGATTCATCGATTAATCGAAGAAATAATCAACCGATTAATCGATTATCCAAATAATCGTTAGTTGCAGCCCTACTACTGAAATAGTATTGTGTCATTCAGTTATTTGACAGATCAAAATAAAATTGCTGATCCAAACTCCCAATTATTAATAAATTAAAATCATGAAAATTGTCAGGGGTGCCTAAACTTTTCCATACAACCATAACTGCTATTCTGCTACTCTATTTACTTTGTGGTGTGCTGTGTGTGTTTAGATTTTTACTGCTTTGTAATTTTAAATTGAGGTAGCACTTTATTTTGAAAGTCCAAAAAGTGTATCTGTAGATGCTCTACATATTATCTGCAGACTATCAACGACATTTTAACAAACTATCTACTAACCCTAATTCTAATCCTAACCTTAACCCTTTCCCGAATGCTAAACCTAACCTTAACCATTACCATAAAACACAGTCTAAACTTACCCCTACCCTTAAATTACACAATTAGTTGCTTATCAACAGATAGTCATATCATCAACAAACTATCAAAAAACTATCTGTAGGGCAGCTACAAATGGAATTTCGGACTCTCCGAATAAAGTGTAACCTATATTGACAATAAAAATACTTATATTGATCGGGTTGTAATAGCACTTCTTTGGCAGAGTAAACACCTGACGAGATAGAACAAAATATATATTTGTATTTCAGACTACAGCCAAATTATTTGCAATTAAGTGTGCATGACATTGAAAGATATCGGAAAACAGCACAGGCATACACATTTGCAAAATCTTGCCCCACTGGAAAGGCAAGGCACCAATGGATGGCACCAATAATGAGGGACATTTAAAAGTGATTCATCACGCACAAACCTTCACTTGGTGTAGCTGTAATTTAAATGCATGAAAGTACACACATTTAATAAAAAAACATGACCGCAAATAGGAGTATTTACAACCTTTGAAAATATATGTACTGTACTTTCATTTATACTGTATTAACATGTTATAATGTATAATGTTTAATACAATAATGTTTTTCATTTGGGCAATCTGTGTAAAAGAAATGGTTTGACCCAACTCTACATGTCTCCCCCTAGCGCTATCACTAGCTAGCCTTTTATTCCCCTCTGCATTTATCTAAGTTAGGAGAAGGACACAAAAACATTTCAAAGGCTGTAACTATCCCTCTGAGTTCCATTCAGAGCATTATTAACAAGTGGAAAGCGTAGTGTGTTCTAGGACAAATAAAACATTTTAAAAAGGGGAGGTAACCATCAAGCCCACAAAACAGTATGTAGAAAGTTTCATGGAACTAGAATTGCTTATAAAAATATTGTTTTTGTGGACCACAAATCAATTTTGTCCAAAGAAAAGCACATGAAAAATTTGCATCCCTAAGTTAAATATCAACATCCAGAAGTAACCCTTGAACTGGGTGGCATGGCTGCACCTCTGCCACACTCAAGGTCTTAAACGAAACCACAAATGTCATTGATAAAAGACACTACTGTGCCGCTGTTTTTATTAACCTAGCCAAGGCGTTCGACTCAGTCAATCATCACATCCTTATTGGTAGACTCCGCAGCCTTGGCTTCTCCAATAACTGCCTCGACTGGTTCACCAACTACTTCTCTGACAGGGTTCAACATGTTAAATCAGAGGGTCTGTTGTCTGGACCTATGGATGTCTCTATGGGGGTGCCACAGGGTTCGATTCTTGGGCCAACACTTTTTTCTGTGTATATTAATGAGGTCACTCGTGCTGCTGGTGACTCTCAGATCCACCTCTATGCAGATGACACCATTCTATACACATCTGGCCCTTCATTGGACTCTGTAACGTCTGAAAGTGCTTCGACTCCATTCAACACGCCTTCTATAACCTTCAACTGCTCTTAAATCCCACCAAAACTAAATGCATGCTTTTCAACCGCACACTTCTCATACCCATCAACCTGACTAGCATCTCCACTCTGGATAGGTCCAAACTGGAATATGTGGACACCTACAAATACCTAGGTGTCTGGTTAGATTGTTCACTCTCATTTCAGCGTCACATTAACATTCTCCAATCTATAATAAAATCTAGGCTTGGCTTCCAGTTCAGAAACAAGGCATCCTTTACCTATGTTGCCAAAAAGACCCAGGTAAAAATGACCATCCTTCCAATCCTTGATTTCGGGGATGTCATTTACAGAACTGCCTCTACCTCCCTACTTAAAAAGCTAGACGTAGTCTATAATAGTGCCATCCGATTTGTTACCAATGCCCCATTTAACACCCACCACTGTGACCTATATGCACTAGTGGGCTGGCCCTCATTACACACTCGACCCCTGACCCACTGGTATCACCTTATTTACAAATCAATCCTAAAAAAAAACTCCTTACCTGAACTCACTCCTCACCATTGCCTCACCCTCCCGTAACCTGCGCTCATCCAGGTACATCGCCCTGATCACTCCTAAAGCCCAGACCTCTTTTGGCCGAAATGCATTCCAATTCGCCGCAGCTAACGATTGGAACGAGCTACAGAAGACTCTGAAACTCGTGACCATTGTCCCCCTAACTTCCTTTAAATCTCAATTATCATAGCTTCTGTCTGACCATTGCACCTGCTGACCCCCACCCTCCACATGTGCACTACCTTTCCCTATCTGATCCATTACCGTGGCACTCTGCCAAATAAGCACCTGTGTATATACTGACTTGAACAGTATTTATTTTAAATATATTATTAATCAACTGTTATTTGCACTGCTACCATTTGCACAGTAAATTGTCATACTAATGTTAACTTATTACATTGTATTTGCCTGCTATGTATACTAATTCGATCTACCTCTAAACCTCAGATTTCTTTGCACTAATTGTTAATGTACTTACATCTACCTCGTTCAATTTCGACTGTATTTCGACTGTATTTTTTATCTTTTGTCTTTACTGTACCCTTTGTGTAATTCTTGTGTATTTGTATTTATATGTAACTCTGTCTGTACTTGCACATTTTTGCTTTATCTTGGCCAGGTCGCCATTTTAAATGAGAAATTGTTCTCACCGTGCCCATCTGGTTAAATAAAGGTTAAATCAAAATAAATAAATAAAACTGATACCTTTGACTGCCCTAACAAATCACCACCTTCAGTGCTGACCACAGCACAAGAAGATTAAAGCAAAGCACTGATGTGTTGACTTAAAATAACTAACACAACAACCATGTATGTAAGGCTCCAACGACCTGCTGACATGACGACACAGGGCCCAGCAAGGCCTGATTCAGCCTACACTGGCACAGAGAGGAACAGTGGCATGATGACTGGTATGATCTCATTCCCAGACACGTCTACCTAATTTTCGGAGGGTCTGTTGGACTTTAGATGTGGCCTTCCGTCGCCTAAGGCTACCAAAAGAAAATCAGTTAAGGGGTAGCCATTGGCTCAATCAGGACTTTACCTACCAATCACCCATTACACACTCCACACTGTGTCCTGTTCACAGCTGTTCATCAACTCCCTGTATGGCTGTTGGATGTAGATTTGGAGACGACCTGCGGCAATGTTCTTAACTGTAACATTTAAATGAAAAAGTTGTCCTGTTAAGTCCCTCCCTCAAGGCCAACTTCAAGTGGAAGAAGTGGTTTTCCTGGCTGATTTTGTGTGAAATGCCTGGAGAGGAGGTTATGACTAGCGAAACAGTGGCAGCTACACAAACACCCTAGGCAGCAAGGCTGCAGCTGTACGAATGGCACAGCCAGGCAACCTGCCCCTCTGCATCTTGACACGTGTGGAGCTTAAACCCTGGAGATGACATCTAAGTCAGCATTCTCAGCAATGACTAGGATTAGTGTGTGTGTGTGTGCGTGTGCGTGTGTTTCCTCTGCTGCCATTCTAAAGGCTGTACTCTGACTCTTACATAATCTCCTCAGATGATTAGTTTCAGCATCACATGACTACAGCCAAGGGAAGATGTCTCTAGTTGTATTATACTGGAACTGTACAGCATCAAGCTAAGTGAAAATAATGTGGCGATGATAGAGGAAAACAATTTCACACTGACATAAATATTACATTGATCAGTCAATGGAACCTACTATTCAGGCAGCTGAAATATACTGGTATTAAACTACTAACAATTGAGTAAAGTTAACATTACTGTGTTGTGTGGTTGTTTCACTAAGCTATTATTAGATGAATATTGTCAGTGTCTCTGAATGTGAGTGTCTGCTAAATGACAAACACATACAATGTCAAATGCATTATTAGTACAATTAGCCTACACTATTTTAGTACAATTACAAATGTGTTTGTGTTAAGTGTGAGAGAGATGCAACACTTACTATAACACAACCTCAACACAAAAAATCCCCTCTCCTCGTGTCACCACAACCATTGTATACACGTAAAACATACTGCTATACCAACTAGGGATGGGCCAATACCAATTTTTATGGAATGAGTACAAGTACAGAGTATTTAATTTTGGGTACTTCCAGATACGAGTACCGATACAAGTACTTTTAAATACCAATGCCAAATGTCACATTTATGAAGCTAAAATCTGCAATTTCTTAGATGTTGATCAGCCAATTCAAACATAGAAAAGAAAATCTTCTGACATATCCAGAAGAAAATTAATTTATATTCCAGGTCAAGAATGTGTAATATTTATTAGAAATGTCAATAGTTTGTCTCCTTCCCAAATTAGTTAAAATGAGATTGAATGTTTTATTATAATCACAATTATACACAATTATAGCTGTACTATCACTGTACTCTATTGAACAAAATATAAATAGGCTACATCGTATTCCCTTTAAGTTATATTTCTTGACCTTAGTATGTCAGAACTTCCACTATTTTGTTCACCCAGAAGTGTTAATTCATGCGACACTACAGTATGCAGTGACTGGCCTAATAACTTGCAGCCTTCATTCAGTCCTTTACTTAAATATGAGCATTTCCTTGAGGATTCTAATATATGCACTTGTAATATTACAAATATTAGGCTATATGAAAATCGCAATTAGAAAAGCTGTGAGGAAAATAGAGTTGTGATTCTACAGTGTTTTTTAATAATAGGCACGAGTGGCTCCATTTTTGGTAATGATTATGCTTTTTGTGTGCAACAAATCCCCCTCATATTGCAATTGTACATTTAAATTGTTGTTCTTTTTTTAAATAGCAATAAATACAGTTGTACAGCTTTATAAGCTGGTCTCTGAAAGAGGAAGTAGACTGTCATTATGAACAATATAAAATATATGTATAGGGGTGGAATACAGCTACATTTCCATTGAACCATTTACGCGAATCAGATTTACCAGTTCGTTGGTATTGTTGTTCCAGTTGTTACATGGTTGAGCAATACAAGTGTTTCCTATCTATAGTATACTGTGTTGTACTGTAGCCTGCTATTCCCTCTCTGGCACTTTAAGAAAACTATGGCCATCTATGACTAATCTGTAAAGTGTTGCACAACATACTGCTCTTAAATGTGGAGGAAGTATCGGCTTGGAGTATCAGGCCTTTTTCAGAAGTACTTATGCTCAGTATCTGGCTCGATTATATCGGTTCATCTCTACCACCAACTACTATATACTACAAACATGCTGTATACAAAAACATACTGCTATACACCCCCACCTACTCTATACAGCAACCACACTGTATACAAAACATACTTCTATACACCATCACATTCCCTGTATATAAATGCATTTAGAACAAAAGCTATTCAATTATGTTTCACAAACAAATCATGGCAGTACATGCTAAACCTCCCCTCCAACCAAACCAAGCACCACTTCCTGTCACACTGGTAATCAGTTTAGGAGTGAGTTTGAGAGCTGTCATTTCATATCTGTCTCTGTGCTCAGTATGACAGCAGCTCCGCCAGGAGAAGCCGTGGAACTTGTCAGTGAACACAGGAGAGTGATGTGTGGTTTTCTGCTCGCTGTCTTACAATAGTATAATGAGGACAATCATGTATAGACAGGACATCTGGACCATCTTCACTGTCAAAAATGTTTTTACGACTGAGGGTTAAGGTTAGGGTTAAGGATAGGCATTAAAAAGTATATAGCTATGTAAATGTGTAATTTTATTTTCTTTTAGGGTGACTTTTACCATCTGTCTAAGGACTGACAAATAGCCTCTTGGCCAACTCTGGCATATTGACAGAAATGTTTATTAATATGGACTGTCCCTGTAATAAATAAATAAAATTGCTCACATTACTACAAACACACATGGGCGATGCATTCTGTTAACAATGTAGTGTTCAATTGTACTCTATAGTTCACACCTTACCTTAAAATGTATTGTGCAACAACTTTGATTATAAAGTTATCCCAATGTATATCAACCCAATATATCAACACAAGTTCTAGTTAATATTAATTTAGGGTAATATTGAAAAAAAATAAAACAGGGTAATGGAGATTAGTAATACAGAAGAGAATTACACGGGGTGCCAGTTGTCACCCTGAAATTAGTGAAATCATCCCTGTCTGATTGGATCTGTCCCCTGGCTGCTGCTCTGCTCTTAAGACAGGACACATATAGGGAGGAACTAAATGGAAGGAATACACAGTTTAATACATGTACCTTCATTATGACACAGCCTTCTGTATGAGCAGACTACCCTAACAGTCCATCAAAATCAACATGTTAACAGCTGATTGAGTGTCTTTGTTAGCCACCCAAGTAATGGGGTTCTTGTTATTTTATTAGCAGAGATGCTGAAGTCTGAGCTAGTCCAAGTCAAGTCTCAAGTCTTTGAGCTAGATTCCAAGTCAAGTCTTATGTGTTGTATCACCTGCTGCGTTCCATCCAGGCACCTTAGAACAGTACATAGTAGAGCCCGACCGATAAAAGATTTTTAAGGCAGATATTGATACAAATATTTGGTGATTTAAAAATCCGATATTTTGATATATTTTTTTTCCAGAAACCCGTAACAAAACATTAACATGTTTCCCTAACATTAGTTATTTGTAGTTATTGATGAGTCCTCGCGAAAATAATATGATGATGCAGTTTAAAAATAAACTTGTTTGTTTTATTGTCACAACAGAACAGTGGAACATCAAAATATATTTCAGTTCTGATAAATAAAATGTATCAAAAATATGAACTTAAGATATGAAACTTGAAGTCTTGAGCAAAAACACAACAACAACAAAAATCGAAGTTATCAGTATTAATAGACTTGGTAGGCTTCATAAATATAACTTTTGAACAAAAATGGAATACAAATATTCTGTCAAGTTCTATAAGTTCTGATAAATAACAACAACAGCAAAATATAAACTATATATAGTACAGTGGAGCAAAAATGTATTTAGTCAGCCACCAATTGTGCAAGTTCTCCCACTTAAAAATATGAGAGGCCTGTAATTTTCATCATAGGTACACTTCAACTATGAGAGTCAAAATGAGAAAATAAATAAATCCCAGAATATCAAATTGTAGGTTTTCTAATGAATTTTTTGGTAAATTATGGTGGAAAATAAGTCCTAGTCAGTCACCAGATCTCAAACCCATAGAAAATCTTTGGAGGGAGTTGAAAGTCTGTGTTGCCCAGCGACAGCCCCCACATCGCTGCTCTAAGAGGAGATCTGCATGGAGGAATGGGCCAAAATACCAGCAGTGTGTGAAAACCTTGTGAAGACTTACAGAAAACGTTTGACCTCTGTCATTGCCAACAAAGGGTGTATAACAAAGTATTGAGATTAACTTTTGTTATTGACCAAATACTTATTTTCCACCATAATTTACCAATAAATTCAAAGCCATGCAGAAGTTGCCTGTTTTCTGCTGGACAGGTAAGGTATTCCAACTTTACCAATGCAATTGAAAACTGGTGTTTGACAATGTTAGCCTTGTAGAAGCTAGCCATAGTCACCGTGAAAAGTGACTTTTCCCTTTTCAGTGGTGAAAAATATATAGTTGGATTGTTGCATGTAACTTAGTTCTTCTCCCTCGCTATCTTATGGCTTTGCTATGTGGGAGAAATAAGATAGTTACATGTTCGTGAGTCAATCAGCTGATTAGTACTATTGACCGCAAAACAATAGCCTACAGCATAACAGCTCATATTAGCCAGCTAAACCTTTACTACGGTGTTAGAAAAAATATTAAGGTGGATTGTTTCATGTGGTTCTTCTCCCTCAGTGTGTACAGTAATGGCTTTGCTGTGTGGGTATAAATGGGCTGGTTAGGTTCGTGAGACAATCAGCTGATTAGTACTATTGACGGCAAAACAGTAACTTTGCTGTAGGCTCATATTAGCCAGCTACTATGGTGTTAGAAAAAATATGTAGGTGGATTGTTTCATGTGGTTCTCCTCTATCATTTTGTAATTGCTTTGCTATGTAGGGGGAAATGTGCTGGTTACGTTTGTGAGACAAACAGCTGATTAGTACTATTTACTGCAAAACAGAACGTTAGCCTACAAAATAACAGCTCATATCAGCCACTAAACTTTTAGTACCCAGTTAGAAGAAATATGTAATGTTAGTTGGATTGTTATTTTCGAAAGCATGATGAAGCCAGACGAATACAGGAGTGACGCAGGCAAAAATCACTGGTAACCATCAGTGTGGCTTTTCCCAGATAGAAGGCTCTTATGAAGGAAACATGTTTTCAAAGCAACTTTTTTCTTATCTTGTACTAACTTACATGGAAACAAGCTAGGTAAAGTCAGTGAATAAAACACTAACACAATGATGAACAAGTAAAAATAACATTCAAAATAACATGGTTATATTGAATAATACATTTTTTACTTAATAATTAAGTAAATATCTTAATATTTTTATATAAAGAAACCTCATTGCTTGACTATCTACTCTGCTGTCTCAGATGACAACATATTTTATCCTACGTCGGCCACCGTAGCTTAGCTTTTGTGTTTGCAAAGGGAAGGGTAGGATGTGAGTGACTGCCTGCTTGCAATTCACAAACCATAACACTAGATGTCACTAGAGATTACACACTGAAACTTTAAACGTATAATATGTAGTTTTTGGCCACTAGGGGTCTCTCGATCAAAACAATAGCAAAAGATGTACTTGGATGACGTCTGGAAGTAGCGTTAGATCATGGGTTTTGTTGTCGTCGTCAATGACAACCTTCCAATCTAGCGGCTCTGGCAGAAAAATTGTTCACTGACAAAGTAATGTATTGTATATAACTTTATTCACGTTATTTTTGGCGGTCTGTGGATGAATCCCAATGACTACTTGTCATATAAATAATGATAATAGTCTCGGCCCATCATTGCAGGCTATATTGACATCTAATGTATCATTTGAAACATTCATGGCCTATATTAGGAGGCTCGGCATTTTAGGATCGTTTCTGATTTGGTCCTGTTAAAGACTCCTAACTTTTCAGATTTAGGAGCTGGTTCTAGCACTAACACTTTGTAAAATACTCTTTATTACACCAAAAATATGAAAGTCCTAAAATTAGGACTGAAATACTACACATTATATTTAAGAGTTTCTCCTAAACCCGAGAGTTAGGAGCTACATTTAGACTTAAGATGTTTTGTGAATACGGGCCCTGGATTTTATAGATCAGGGACTTGCCATTTAATTCTGTCAACTGGTCTTAATCTAGTTCCCTTGCAAACTATCAGAGTATATATTCAGTAGGGTTTTTGTAAAGTGTGGTCACAAACTGAGGGATATTTTATCATAAAATCAGTTGAAACATTTCCATTTGTGCTCATCTTCAACCAAATGTGTTGTGGTTAAAATCTGAATTGTTGTGGGCAGACTTGTGTATGAAATTGTAGTTTACAATTAGATGGACACGTTCAAAGTAGTTGATAGCACATCGTTGTGTGGAATAGCCTAGTGGATGATTCACTGTGTTTTCCCAGCATGGCCATGTTCACAGATGGAGTCATCCATAGACACAAAGCATCACCCCAGCTAACAGATGTTTTCCTTGCTAAACCCATTTGGCCTGACAATATGGTACTTCATGCTCTTAGCCTCCAATCACCTTCCTCCGCTTAACCCCCCACCCCCATCTCAACCCCTACAACAGGGACATTACCAGGGGCTGATACTGCCACAAGAATACAAAGAACTACAGGCTGTTACATAAACCAGATCTGGGCTCCTGTGAGAACTCAGAGTCCCTCCAGCCCCCAGCCCAGCATGCGCTCAGCTAAATGTCAGTGTGTCTGTGTGCTTTCATGATTCATCTTCCATAATGAATTTAGCTTTACAAGTAGTACATTTGTGTGTTTGCAAGCAGGTCTAACAGCCAGACAATCAGTCATTAACAGAAACAACTGAATCTTGCCATTCATCTACAGTATCATAATAACTATAATTCACTATCAGTTATCATTTTTCTGGTCAGATCATTAACCTACCTACTGAACACTCACACAAACTACAAAAAAAACAAAAAGAATAGACTGCACAAAGCATGAACTGTGAAATAATTTGAATAAATCAAAGTGGCAGCAGCTTGTGATGGTTAGCACAGTACACAAAGCACTCTACAATCCACACCGTTGAATAAGCTCTTGTTTTTGATCTTTAACAGGACAACTGAAGATCCACCCCATCCACGCGACTTCATTAACATCACGAGCAGGACGGACACCCACACAGGAGGCCGAACACTGGTGCTGAAACACTCAGCGTCGTGTTATGAGCGGATCTACGGATGGACACTAATTGGGAGTCGTGACAAAACAGAGTGAGCTCCAAATGTGTGTGTGCGCGCGTAAGTGTGTGTGTGTGCGTATCTAGCAGACAGTGAGATGACCAACTGGTCAGAGAGCTATGTGTAGGGATGAGGGGGTGACTAGCTGGACACAGGGCAAAGTGCAGGCGGGGGTACATACTGCTGTAGAGGGTGTCTATCCAAGAGAGTCGGGGGGGGCCACGGGTGCTCAGGGGCTCCATCCTCCAGCAGCGAGTCCTCGTCCAAAACCCTCTCCTCCGTCAGTCCCTGTCCACTCGACACTCTCGCTTCCGTGTTCAGTTTCCTCACCAATGAAAGGCAGTCATCATTTCAGGCAGCAAAAGATGAAAGCAGTCGGGATCCAACGGGAACATAGATGTGGACAGCAAGAGATGGAGAGTGTGCTCTGTAGCTTAGCTGAGAAGCTGTGCCGTGTAGCTGCGCTGCCTCGAATACTGAGCTCTAGCGAGAGCGCAGACAAAACAGCAGGCTGGAGACGGACACAGCCAACCGTTGCTAGGGAAAAGGAAAACACTCCCTCTCTAGCTGGCTTTCCCTCGCTCGCTCCCTCCCTCCTCTCCTCCTCCCTCAGGAGCTCCAGCATGCAGCTGCTGTCACTCAGCTCCTACACACCCCTCCTCCAGAAGTGTCAGCTTGGACCGGTACCTGCTACACAGAACCAGGATGTCCAGGTGAGGGCATCTTCTCACAGCGTTACTGATACTATAAGAGCCAACCCAGCCTGATGTTCTCCACCACACCTCAGTATCTCATTAACCCAGTTGTTGTGTTCAGGCAGGGCTCCTAAAGAGTCAGCATGTGTACTAATGGACTGTGTGTGTGTGTGTGTGTGTGTGTGTGTGTGTGTGTGTGTGTGTGTGTGTGTGTGTGTGTGTGTGTGTGTGTGTGTGTGT
>JACXGM010034843.1:0-11852 GCA_016801145.1 Umbra pygmaea | reverse complement strand
AAAAGTATATTTAAATTATACTCCAGTAATATACTTCTAGTATATTTATGTTTAACCATAAGTATGTATTTAATATATTTAAGTACATTTGAAGTATACTTTCAAAATATACATACCAAAATAATATATTAGAAGTATATTTAGGATAAATAAAATACATTTCAAGTACATTTAAATATACTTTTTTTTTACCTGGGTTCTGCATACCTTGGTTGTAACAAGTAGTTATTTGAGTTACTGTACCCTTTCAATCAGCTCGAACCAGTCTGGCCATTATCCTCTGACCTCTGCCATCAACAAGGTATTTTTGCCCAGAGAACAACCACTCACTGGATATTTTCTGTTTTTCTGACCATTCTCTATAACCCCTAGAGATGGTTGAGCAGGAAAATTCCAGTAAGCTACATCATAATTTTCTGAAACCAGCCCATCTAGCACCAACAACCATGCAATGTCCAAATTTACTTAAATCACCCTTCTTCCCCAATCTGACGCTTAGTTTGAACTTTGCGTCAGAATTCCAAAGGAATTTGACCATGTCTACATCCCTAAATGCATTGACTTGCTGTCACGTGATTGACTGAGTAGATATTTGCATTAACGAGAAGTTGAACAGGCATGCATCTAAGTGGCTGGTTAGTGTATAGTTAATGTTCTGCAACCTACTCCACCCCTACACCCCGACTCGCTCTCTACGATCCTCTGACTCTAGCCTTCTCGTTGTCCCTCGGCATCGCCTTGCTTTAATGTCGCACCAACACTTTTGGAGCTCTCTCCCCCGATCTCTCTGTTGTGTTAATATTATTTCTGGGTTCAAAACTATTCTCAAAACTCACCTATTTGCTGAATGTTACCATCCTTAAAGTTGTATTACATTTTGTTGTGTCTGTTTGTATTCTGCTGTATTCTGCCCTGTTTACATAGTCTCCCTTACTATAATTTACCTATTGATGTTTTATTTGTTTGTTTTCATGGTCCATTGTTATTGATATTATTGTTGCTTGTTCATTGTAAAGCATCCTTGAGCATCCTTGAGAAAGGCACTATATAAATAAAATGTATTATTATTATTATTATTATTATCTATAGCATCATTGATGCTAACTTCTTCAAGACCCTGTTGTTTTTCAGATGCATATTCGTGAGCTTTATTTGTGGTTCTCATACTCGTCATCACCTAAAACAAATCCATTGTTTATCAAATGGTGCTGATTGCACTGTGTAAAAGCTACCTGGTCCAATTGTAAGCATATTTATTACTGCCAGACCTATACGTATCTATGTCATAGAAATCGAATGGAATAGAAAGGCCATTCCAATTCAAATCAAGGTAGCAGAATGGTCAGAGTGGCAGCCATTTTTATGTGTACCATTCCATTGCAAAGATCTAGCGGCCTACTTCCGCATTAATCCGATTAGCTTGTTGTCACCGTGACAACGAACAAAGATCGCCATTTTGTTGTGTACTAATTGAATGACCACGCCAAGCAGTTTAATGGCCTTTCTATCCATTGGATGGCTATTAACCTGAGCTGGAAATGGCATTTTACCGTGTATGGACCTTCCTATCACAGTTGTGTAGGTGGTGGAGACAGGAGGGAGACTCAGGCAGGTAGATGGTTGGTTTATTGAATGACAATCCGGAAAACATGAACAACTGTTGGTTGCAGGGTACGCCAGTAGTGAGTGCACAATGGAATACTCATATAAAGCTCACGTGCTCTTAGCACGTGTATCAACTATAGAGCACTAAACGACGTCACAATAAAACACAGTTATCCTCTACCACTGATACCAGTATAACATACCAGTATAACAAGTAGGACGAGCCACTATTTATACAAAGCTGGATCTGCACAGTGCGTAAAACCTCATCCGCATCCGTAAAGGGGATGAATGGAAGACAGTATTCATTACGCATAAAGGGCATTATGAATACCTCGTCATGCCTTATGGATTAACCAACGCTCCTGCGGTCTTCCAGTCATTTATGAAAGACATATTCCGGGACATTCTTGATCGCTTCGTGATTATCTACATTGACAATATTTTGATCTACTCATCCTCCCTTTTTGAGAATATTACGCATGTAAAAATGGTTCTCCAACATCTCCAGGATCACTGTCTATATGTTAAAAAGGAAAAAAGCCACTTAACCACCATTTCATTCTTGGGTTTTGTGTTGACCACTGGAGGGGTTCACTTGGATAAAAAAAACTCCAGCACTTTTTGGACTTTGCAAACAACTACCGTCGGTTCATCTGTAACTTCAGTTCTATTGCATCTCCCCTTCTCTGTGGAGAAGCAAACTTCTGATAGGGTGAGCCGACTGCTTGCCTTGATGTGATTCGTCAAGAGAACTGAAGTAAGTCACGTAGTGCTCTCTGGGTAGTGTAGTTTATGTAAAGTTAGGGTCATTGCCAATCTCTCTGACACTGACGAATTCTCTGTCAGTGGTTGAGTACCGGCTACATGCGAGAAAAAGTGCGCGTACGTCACCGATCTTCCTGAATCTGCTGGCTACACCACTATTCTGGTCGGTTCTCAAAAATGTGCAGATTAATTCCTCTTAACCATCTCCATAACGCCATGGAACTGGCAGAGTGTGTTTTCCTGCAGGTCTTTCGCCAATTTGGGATCCCAGAGGATATTGTATCTGATCGAGGCCCTCAATTTACATCTAGGGTCTGGGAGGCTTTCTGGAATCGTCTGGGCATATCCATCAGCCTCTTGTCAGGGTACCACCCTCAATCAAATGGGCAGACAGAGAGACTTAATCAAGCAATCGGCAAGTTCCTACGACAACAGGTGTGCTACTCATCCCCATGATTGGAGCCGTTACCTGCCCTGGGTTGAATATGCACAAAACTAACTTATTCATTCATCTTCCAGAATTACCCCTTTTCAGTGTGTGCTAGGCTATCAACCTCCCTTATTCCCGTGGAACACTGAACCCGGATCTGTGTCTACTGTTGAAGATTGGTTTAACCGTAGCTTCCAGACCTGGGATTCTGCCCACCAGCACCTCCTTCAGGCCTCTTGACGACAGAGAGATCAAGCCAATAGGAGAAGACACCCTACTCCGCTGTACCACCCGGGCCGGTGCATCTGGTTGTCCACTCGTGACATTCGTCTTCGTCACCCCTGCAGAAAACTCACACCCAGGTACATTGGTCCATTTACAATCACACACCGCATAAATCCAGTCACCTACCATCTGCAGTTGCCACGCCAGTACCGCATTGCCTCTTCCTTCCATGTGTCTCTCTTGATGCCTGTACATTACAGCCCTCTGCATCCTCCTGTGGCTGCCCAAACTCCGCCCCTGCCTATGGATGTCAGAGGGGAACCTGCCTATGCTGTTCGGGAATTGGTGGATTCCAGACACCGCCGGGGTGGGCTGGAGTACCTGGTTGACTGGAAAGGCTATGGCCCAGAATAGCATTCTTGGGTGCCGGCCGCAGATGTCCTCGATCCTGCCCTGGTTCTGGCTTTTCATCGGGACCATCTTTCCTGTTGTGCTCCTCGGCCCCGTGGGCATATGCCCTTCCGTACTTCTCGGTCGTCATGAGCCACCCGTTGGCAGGGGGGCTCTGTGACATTGCCAATTCACAGTCCTACCTCCCGGAGCCAATCAATGTCCAGCAGATCCCAACATTCCAATTCACACGAACGCATCCCTCATCACCGCTCACAATCACCAGAATACTAAACAGCTGTGTCAGGTCCTATATAAGCCTGTATGTTTGTTACACTCCTTGTGAGGTATTGTTAGTAATCATTCGACATACTGAGCATTCTATTTTAAAGGAAAATTCCGGGCGATTTCAAAACGCAGCTCTGTTGTTTGCATATCGGAAGTGCTGTCAGTAGCGTTAATAACTCAAACAATCTGTATTGCCAAAACCGTGTTTACCTTTTGCTGCCAGTATACAACCATTACGCATTTACGGGGCAAGTTAAAAAACATGCTTTGAACCACTAAACATGTTCGAAATGTCATTACTAGTCCATATCCATGTGCAGTTATTCCTTATAGTGAACACAGCGAATTTGAACAAATAAGTTTGTGTACATACCTCTGAAAAAATATTGCATATATATATTGCATTGTATGACTTGGACACTGGAAAATGGGAAATAAACAGAGGTATGTACACAAACTCATTTGTTCAAATTCGCTGTGTTCACTATAAGGAATAACTGCACATGGATATGGACTAGTAATGACATTTTGAACATGTTTAGTGGCTCAAAGCACATTTTTTTACTTGCCCCGTACATGTGTAACGGTTGTATACTGGAGCAAAAGGTAAACATGGTTTTGGCAATACAGATTGTTTGAGTTATTAACTCTACTGACAGCACTTCCGATATGCAAACAACAGAGCTATGTTTTCAGAGCCCGGAGTTCTCCTTTAAAAAAGCATTCCTGGTCTGACCATTTTTCTGCTTGTGTTCTTTATCCTTAGAAGGCCCTCCTGTACCTTTGCCTGTGATTTACCTGTGTACCAAACACCTGCCTGCCCTTGACAATGTGTGAGTTCTGCTTGTGTACTTCTGCCAGAGATATCCTGTGTACCGATCATCTGCCTGCCTCCTGTCCATTCCTGTCTCTGGATTCTGTACCTTAAATGCTCTATAGTGTATCGATCTATTTTCTGCCTGACCATTCCATTCTATTGAAGAAAGGACTGTACAAATAAACATACGCTGTGTGTAATAGATCTCCTTGTCAGATGTATCGTTACAAAGCCTAACCTAACCTACACCCTATCTAGCAACTACCTAACTGGAGGAGCTGTCAGAACTTAAAGGGACATTACCTATGAACATAAAACATAATGCCTTGCATGAGAAACACGAACAATAATATAAATAGGAACACCATATAAATACACAAGTCCATTCTAAGTCCATTAGTCTATGGTAATGCCAGCCCACTCTGGGCTGGACGCCACACTGCCAAAAAACCTTGGGGGGACCCACACATAAACATCCCACAAACATCATCCTAGTCTTTACCATGTCACACACATGTAAACAGTCTTACATGAATCCCTTTCTGAGTCCATGTCCAGACTTGACTATTGGGAAGTCAGTCTCCCTTTACTTGAGAGATGACATACACATATACTTATCTTTCCACCCAAGCCAGTTCAGCTTTTAACCTGACAGAGTGGAACCATTAGCTGTTAGCACTCTAACCAGATCACCTACAGTAAGAGGAAACAATCAATTACTTTTGGCTAAAAACAGACAGTAAAAACATAATGATGTTTTACTAACAAAAGTTACTACAGCCTTAAGGAATGTTTTGTGCATTTCATAGTAGCATCCAAGAATCACTTGTAATGAAATATGTCTCGCAGATGCCAAATGCATCCTAATAAACTAAAAGTATTTGCAATTTTTTTGTCAGTCTATAAGTGTACAGTATGTCAGCCTAATCTACTTTGAAAAACAACATGCAGAACATACCAACATGAGGGTTGTGGACACAGTATGAGATGAGTGAAAGTAAGAGAGAAAGAAATGGAGAGGGAGAGAGATAGGGAGGGAGAAAGACTGGGAGAGCAGTTGTTATCTTTTGATCTCAGTCCGCTAGACCGACAGGTTAAAACAGAGAGGCTTGGCATGGAAACATCTGATTGGAGTGTGGCTATGACCTTGAACCCTATTGGTTAACCACTCCCCCATGCCCCTATCATTCTGTGGCTCTTTCTCCTACTTGTTTCCTGAAACCTTTGGTCCTTTCATCTTCCACATATCCTCTTCTCCCATCTCTCTCTCGAGACCCTCTCCTCCCCTTTATCCTGTCTTACTTCAAAGCAACACACTAGAAAGTGCGGGAGAACAGAGGGCTTGGAACTTGTCAATAGTATAGCACAGAGTGGGAATTCTGGGAAATCTAGGTTCAACCATACAAGGCAGCATAATCACCCCATGCGAATGCAAAAATTAACTCATGGGACCAGCACTGCTGCTGGACTGTAATGTATTAGCATTGAAAAGTGTTCAGGAATTCAAGTTATAAACTGGCTGTACATTATTATTATGTCTACTACTTTTAGTCATTTTTTTCCCCTAAATTTCATGATTTCCAATTCATTGTTAAAACCATTCCTTACCGCAGCAACTCCATCTTGACAGTTGAGTTATGAGTCTTCTGAAAGACCTCTGCTACCTTTCTGATTCTTATGACATTTATTTTAAAGGAGCTATTTGTTGTTTCAGTGACCAACTTCAAAAACCAGATTTTTAGGATTAAAAAAATCATAAATAGCCATTAGAAAAATAATTACAACGCCGACATGATGAGTTGTGCTTCCAAATTGTCTGTCAATGGACACGTCACAGTTCAAATTTAAACAAAGGTATGGATTTTAGGCTGTGTTTTGTGTGTAACATAATACTGCATAGTGTAGGGAAACACTATCCCCATATATCCTTTTAACAGATTTGTTTAATATTGTCACGCTTGGAGCAAGGACTTGTCAGGAAGAAATAGGCGTTGAATAAAAGATATTGGTTTTATTTATAAACACGCCTAACTGAAGTCTCTACAAAACAACAAACACGCAGAAGATAATTCCAAAGAGAATAGCTTGAGACTTGGTCTTCAGTACAATAACAAAACGCAGAGGAGAGCTTGTACTACAGAATCTGACAGCTCCAGGCGAGGCACATCAAGGTTAGTCAAAACATGGACAACAGGATACACTAAGCGATACAACTGGTACTCACGAAAGCAAAAACAAAAATGGCAGGATCGGGCAACATAACAGGATACGTTACAGAACAGGATACACAATGAACAGCGCCGGCACTAAAATTAAGAACTTTAATAGGGGACTAATTACTGAAGGAGTGCATCTGTGAAGGTCATTAATGAAAAAGGATTGGATAACTAAAACATGTCACAAAGAGCGCGAAAACTGAATACACAAAGAACCAGAACTAAAACCTGGAACGGATAACCTGAACATAACCAACGGATACAATAACAAGACTACTTGGAATCTAAAATACACATGAACAGGGGAAAGCGTTACAAATATCAAGAAATACCACTTTTACAGCATTTGTAAGTTGTAAATTACAAACAGCATGTTTAAGTGGAACCAACCGCATTTTAATCAATTTGTATTAAAATATGTTGAAATACATCTCCAGAAATAACATGGTGGTGCCCTTTATAACATTTAACAAGATACACTATATAGCCAAAAGTTTGTGGACACCTGACCATCACACCCATACATGCTTGTTAAACATCTCATTACTTAATATAAAGATGGCTGCACCTTTGTGCTTTTAACAGCCACCACTCTTCTGGAAATGCTTTCCACATGATTTTGGAGTGTGTCTTTCGGAATTTGTGCCTATTCACCCAAAAGAGCATTAGTGACATCAATGTGT
Organism: Umbra pygmaea; assembly: GCA_016801145.1. NCBI lineage: Eukaryota > Metazoa > Chordata > Actinopteri > Esociformes > Umbridae > Umbra > Umbra pygmaea. The sequence goes on along the minus strand of JACXGM010034843.1, from coordinate 4,430 downwards.
TTCCTATTTCAATCATATGAAATATGTATTTGAACCAACAGGTCTGCCTCCCCTCCCAAACTAATGGGGAAGGTCAGCTAGGGTGAGTCCAAAATTCCACCTAATTCCCTACCTGCTTAGCTACTAGCTAATATCAGCACTTGTCAAATGCGCAAAGGCAATACATTGTGACCTAATTTGGTTTAGCGGTCTGAACTGCTGCCATTGAGTACACAATCCTCTGCCTGGGTTTGATTCTGACCATCTACTTTTCCAGGACAGGCTTTCCACTTGTTTTTCTTTTTTCGTTTCCTTATCAAAAAAGCATGAATGCTCAAAATACATTATAACAGCTGGCAGTTTTGTGGTAAGGCTTTCCACTAGAGTTTTGTGGGTCTCTGGGAATTTGTGCCCATTCACCTAAATAGCATTTGTGAGGTCAGGGACTGATGATGGACGAGAAGGCCTGGCTCGGAATCACCATTCCAATTCATTCCCAACATCTAAATCATTCCCCATTCTAACTGCATCGGTTTAAATATACAGAATTGAGGTCTGGGCTCTGTGCAGGCCACTTGAGTTCCTCCACACCCAAGTTGTTGAACCATGTCTTTATGGACCACGGTATGTGCACAGGGCCACAGTCACGCTGGAACAGGAAAGGGCCTTGCCCAAACTGTTGCTACAAAATTAAAAGCAACCAATAGTCTAAAATGTCTTTGTATCCTGTAAGCATTAAGTTGACCCTTCACTGGTACTAAGGGGTCATGCCCAAATACTGAAACACAGCCACATAACATTATCCCTCCTCTGCCATCAGGGGTGTCCACTTACTTTTAGCCATATAGTGTATCTTAAAAATAATTGCACTACAGGGGTTTCACATTGCATAGTGGGCCAAGTTACTGCATTGTAAGACAGCTTATGTTATGATAGTCAGTGGTTCGAGCCTGACTATGGGTTTTCTAACTTTCCCTGGATCTCCTGCATGAGGCAGTGCAAATTGACTCCTTGTATCCAGACCGAGTGCCTGTAAATTCAATCGCGGAGGTATAATTGGTGAACATAATCATCAGCATGATCTGACTAAATGCTTCTGTGTTGAATGAGTAGCGCAAAAATAATCTGTGGCTAATCGGCAATCTGTCCAAGGAGTTGTGGAGCTGCCGACAATGTAGGGTTAGTGGGAATTGGAAAGGGAGGAAAATGGGGGAAAATAATTATTTATAATGATTATAATAATAATTGCACTACAAGAAATACACTTCTATTTCAGTCACAGACTGGCTATACTACAGTCTAATGTTAGAGATGGAATACATTTCTGGTTTCTGACATTAGAGGAAGTGTCTGTAAATGGTGTATAGTAGATAACACTGTGCTGTAGAGTAATGGTGTGGTGAAAACAATCAGTGTGAGAAGAAGCACTGTGGAGCTCCTGGATGACTCATGGCTATTATCCCAGAGACAGATGCAGCACGCAGACAGCGTGCCCGTGTGTGTTTGTACAGTAAAGCCTTCCATCTGTGAGCCACTATCTCTTGATTATAACCCACTCTTCCTTATTACCACATGAGATGAGCACAGAACATACAAACATGTGAAATGGGCTGATAATAATAGTGAACCCGATGATGGTAATGACGGTTATGGTAGTGCTGATTGTGATAAAGAAGTGATGTACTCTACTAAAAATAATGATATTAGTGAAGATGATTCAATTGGTGATGATAATGATAGTAATGTTGGTTGTGGTGGTGGTAATGTTAACGCTGATGATGGGGATAATGACGATGAATAATGTTGAATTTTCTAATGACTAAAATTGTGTTAATGGTTATTACAATAAAAAAGATGGTTGTGATGGTACTGATGATAGTAGTGTTTGGTTTCTTAATAACATTGATTACACTGGTGTGGTAAGACCAATGCAAGTGGTGACAGTCAGGATAATATTGGTGAAGGTGAAGATGAGGATGTAGTGATGCTACTTAGCTGTTTGATAATAATAATGAAATTGTGACAGAGTTGGTGGTGTAGTGGTCTAAGCCCCCAACTTCAGACCACATTTGCCCTGGTGATGCTGGTTCGAACCCCGGCTTAGCCACTGTCTGTGGCTTTCCTCTCTGTCTCTCCCTAACTGCTTCCTCCAGTCCTATCACATTCATTGTATTGTATTTCTCTTCTGACAAAGGCATACAAACACAGAAGGCCGGTATATCTGTTATATTATTTTAAGTAAGCTCTTAAACTTCTTTAGGGTATTTATTTTAATATGTAATTGTTAAAGTGTGTTTCAGTTGTTGAAAATAAATATACATATTTTATCTTCATCCAAAGTGTGTAGGAACTGTATTTCATTTGGATACTTTGGCCTATGTGGTAATTCAACAGTTTAGATACTGCCCATCCCTACATGCAAAAAAAATAGACTACATGTATAGTCCACATACATACATATAGATGAAAAAGAGGTAGTTTCAGCCCATACTTTATCCTGGCACCAGCCCACAAGAGGACAAATGGAGTTCTACGTTTAGCAGATGGCAATGGACTGAATGGTATATATTTAGATTGAAGGGCATAGGATCAAACTTTTTCTCTCATTGTCAAGTTAAAAACAGTCATATTATGTGTCTGGATCCATCTTTTCTCTGACTAGCCTTGAAGGTTATAAGTGTGTATTGTACACACTAAATACTCCATCATATCTGGTATGTTCTTCCTTAATCCATCTATCAGTACAGAGTTGTGCTATTCCATTCTAAGCACACTCAGAACACAGACATTCCCCTGTGACATGCATGATATTACCTCCAAACATGGAAAAGAAAGAGTATCCGGACCAAAAAGACATTGAACTTGTTTTATCGTGACCAGCCTGTGGGGACACTGAATACCATTCAAGGCTGTGAGATGTGGAACTGTTTTTCTAGACTATAGGTGCATACTATGAAAAAACATAACTCCTATAAAATCTGTCCATTTTGATTAATTTACATTTAAATCAAAAAAGATTTCTCATGAAGAAAAGGGGGCTATTGACCATAGAGGCACCATTAAAGCTATTTAATAACACAATGCTTTCGACCCATGAAACTCTGAAAGACAAAGAATAATATAATATTAAAACAATGTAACGATGTGTAAAGCCATATTAAAATCATTGCATACAAAATAGATGATGTATGATGTACAGCAATTAAGACATGATTTTCTACATCTGGGATTGTGTAGGCAATTTTATATCCCATTTACTGGATGTCAGACATCAGAAACCTGAGCTAGGTGGAGATCTGTAATGTTGGCACCAACCACAAGAGCAGTTGGTTTTGCCTCTCCTTAAATCAGCTTAATGCTGCTGTAGTAGTGAGTGGTATTTCTAATGTATGGTGTACCAACAGCCTAGCAACTCTAGCTATCTGAAATGCCCTAAGAAAGTACATTGAATCCTTGCATTCAATATCTTGGAGCCTTCGATGTTTCAAGAAGTGATCAAATAAAGGTATGGGAAATAATCATTGTTTGAAAAAGTGCTGCTTTTGACTTAAATATTGTATTGTCAAATTCAAAGCAACACGAAACAGCCGTGATCTCTAAAGTATTTAGTGTAGATGGTGACGGAGATACTGTCAATTTGTTGTAGTTCTATATACCTTTTAATATTCTCCAGACGCTCTAATCTAGAGTGATTTAATGGCACGTACATTTACAGAATGCTACAACCTACTCGATGAAGTATGAATTTATTGTATTTTTTTCATGGAGCAATTCAGCATACTTGTCATTGCTAGTGTAGCTATTGCTAAAGCTTTCATTGATGCTGAAATATCTTAACAGGCGTGAGGTACATGCATGGTCAAACTAAATGTATAAATACGGAAAACAACTGGTTGAAACAAAAAACTGCCGCATGGGGCAAAATACAATAATATAGATAATACACTCATGAAAAGGGACAAGCAACAAGCACAATAACAGACAGGAACAAGGACTTAAATACACACCTGAATGAGAATGGCTGCAGCTGTGGTTAACTAATGTATGAATTTGATTGGATAATTACACATATTAGTGAACAGCAGAGGGAGCACACAGGTAAGAACTTAAAGTGGCACGTATTCTACCATAAATTAAACAAATGTCAGGTCCCTATAGGGAGACCGTGACAGTACTTTGGTATGTACAAAATATAGATTATTTAAATTGTTTGTGTGTGTTTAGGGCACAGATTCTAAAAGTATGGGATAGAACCAAGATGGCGTAGGGTGCAAGTTGTGTTTTCGTCCAGTCCTGTGTATATAGCCCCTTTTTGTCTTCTCATCTTTATCCTTTTCTTTCTAATTTAATCTTTCTTTACAATCGCTCCTTCCTAATTCATCACCGATACTTTCTGGTGAACCACACCACCCACCGGAACTTTTTTCTGCAGTTATCTACCCATCTGGATC
>JACXGM010034842.1:0-11852 GCA_016801145.1 Umbra pygmaea | reverse complement strand
AATACGTGATGCCACAGGTAGCCAGTGAAGTTCATGAAGTAAAGGTGTAACATGAGCAGAGCGCCTAGTCGAGGTGAGCACTCTAGCTGCAGAGTTTTGCACGTACTGTAATCTTGCAATGAGTTTCTTGGGAAGACCAAGAAATAAGGCATTGCAATAGTCCAGGCGTGATGTGATTAATGCATGAATTAAAGTTTCAACATCAGCTAAAGCGAGAGAGGATCGTAGACGAGCAATGTTGCGAAGATGGAAAAAATAGTTTTTAACAATTGAAGAGATGTGAGAGCCAAAAGATAGAGTTGAATCGAATATGACACCAAGGTTACGAATTGATGGCGAAGGCATATAGTGAATTCCATCAATATCAAATGACTGGTCCATCCTTTTGACTAAGAGAGTAGAGCCAATCACTGTTATCTCTGTTTTCTTGTCATTTAACTTGAGGAAATTCAGGGACATCCAATGCTTGATGTCCCTGATACATGTAGTGAGTGAGTCAGGCAGAGATGGCCTATCAGAGCTGGTGGAAAAATAGATCTGAATATCATCAGCATAGCAGTGGAATTTAAGTCCATGCCTGTGTATGATGTCACTAAGAGGATATATGTAGATAATGAACAATAGTGGGCCAAGAACCGAACCTTGAGGGACACCCTGTGTAAGTGAAGCAGCGGCAGATCTAAGCCCTTGTATAGTAATAGAGTACTTTCTGTCACTGATATAGGAAGTGAGCCAGGAAAGAGCAGAGCCAGTGATGCCAATATCAAAGCCTAGAAATCATTATTTTGTGGCAGACTGTGTCAAAAGCAGCGCTTAAATCAAGAAGCATCAATATCTTTATCAGCCCTGAATCCATAGACACAAGAATGTCATTAACCACCCGAAGAAGGGCAGTTTCAGTGCTATGTGATGGACGAAATCCAGACTGAAAAGGTTCAAAAAGACCATTAACATCCAAATGTGATCGCAGCTGTGCAGCAACAACCCTTTCAAGGACTTTTACAAAGTAGTAATCGGAGAAGATCCAACATATTATTGTTTGCACCCATATCCAGTATTTAGTATGATTGCAATGTTAAGATGTTGCCAGAAGAAGACTTGGTAAACTATGTCAATTGAAACAACCATCTCAGTACTGGTTGGACAGATTGGAATGCTTACTGATTGGATTGGAAATTAAAGATTATTAAACACATTTCATAATATCACATAAATTGGTAAATTAAAGTCCAAAGATATCAAGACAACTTGCACACAAAGCATTTTGGGAAATGGTGATGATTCTCTTGTGAGTGATAATATACCAGTCTCACAATTAACACAAGCTATTATCACAAACACTGGGGTTTTGTGTTTACTTAACATTCACACTTGAATTGAACTTGAGAATTAACAGTGAAAAATGAAATTGTCTTTTTGGTTGGAATGTGGTTTGCTTCTAAGTAGACCATTCAACAACTGTAAGAAAAAGTGAACTCATACTGTACTTTTGACAGTTACCTCCAAAATACATATCAAAGGCATTTGCTTCTGCCTATTTAAAATATGTCCACAATACAATGCAATACACAGTAGCAATTAAAATAGGACACTGTTGGAATTACAGTAAGTTATTGATAAAACTGCAGAAATGATGAACAGTTCATTCAATTGACAGTAGTCTACTCTAATTAGTAATAACAGTAGGAAACTGTTGGAATTAAGTAAGTTACCGACAAAATTTTGCTAACAGTGTTTCTTTGCACTATTATTGCCAGGCGTCTGCACAACCACACAGGATTGCCAACAGTAATGTCTGGGCCCCTGAAAAGGTCCAGTGATTGGGCCACTCCCGGTGCACTTTTGACATATTCCTGGCCTCCATGCCCCCCCCCCCCCCTTGGCTGGGCCCCAGAAAGCTTTCCCCTTTTTCTCTCCTTATGGGCGGCCCTGAAACCACGGCCCAGTGAATGGTGTGTTGGAGTGACAAATGCTTGGGGATTGGCTTCTGCTCTACATCTGGAGATGTCTAACTTGTAGATAGATGAGATAGAACAACAGTAGTTTAGACAGCCGACGTGTTGTGAAAAAGGTATCTGTCCCCTTTGAGATTTTTGCAACATTTGTGGATGCAGTGTTTGATTTTACACTTATTGTAACTGTAAGGCATGTTTGTTCCATTCATATGACCATTCAACATTCTTATCTGAGTTTTGAGATGTGATGTTCAAGTGCTTTTTGACAAACTTGAACCAACTTTTTAGATGAAATTGGTATCGTTATGGTGAGAACAGATCTCTCCAATCCACATTATTGACCCCATGTCAATGGCCAACATGCAGAGATTGTGTGATGTTTGGGGATGCATTACGGCCTCCTGTGCTGGAAGACTTGCATCACAAAAGTAACCATCAATTCTACTCTGTATCAGAGAATTGAAAAACGGAATGTCAGGTTATCCATCCGTGAGCTAAAGCTGAAGAGCACGTGGGTCAAAAAGTAAAAATTCCTCTAAAGCGATGTGAGAGACTGATCAAGTGAAACAGTTTAATAGAGTCAGTCAGGCATCAAAATAGCACAAAAATAGCATGTAAAATAGCACAAAAAAGAGGCTGTACATTAGTGCATTTTCATACAAATCAGGTGTACATAATATGATATGCCAATTTGTGCATTTTTCAACAAAAAACTTTATGTTTATATGCAAATTGAGTGTGAGAGATGGTCAGACAAAGAACTACAGGAAGCAACTATTTCCAGTAATTCCATGCAACCATGGTTCAAAAACTGTAATAAAGAATCACTTTATTAGAGCAAAAAATAGTGTTGCATAAATTTAAGTAAGTATAAAGTGTTGTTTTTCGCTCCAAGTCAACGTCAATATGAAGTTATGAACAACAAACAATATCATAATGAGCACAACTTAAACAGGTGGAATGCAAATTGTCTGCCGAAGTTGTATTTAATAGGGTGATAACACGCCAAACAAAATAACAAAGGAGCATCAAACATAAACAGAGCCACTTATACTGCATGGAGCTAAATGTAGACAGAACAGGGACACTTGCTCTTTTCCTTCTGAGGACCTGGCATTTTTCTTTGATGGGTTGTCTCAGTGAGTTAATCCTATCCGGCGTCTGTGTCAGGAAAAAACTGAGAAACAGAAACAAAACAATGACATGGCGTTACTCAGGTCGAACATTTTACAGCTCACCTGATGGTGCCGTTCATACTGCTCTTATAGGGCTTGTTATCAGGGCTAATGAACGGCAGCTGGGGGAGAAAGGTGTGTCCGGATCTCCAAACCCTTTCCTCATGGTTTGAGATCTATACCCTCTTCTCTGTCTCGAGTGCTGAACATCTGTGTGCCGTCCATTTTCTCTGATGTGCTGTTCAGGGTGCTGAGTCCTCGAGAGCGGGACACTCTTAGAAAACAGGGGTGAGATGCTGACCCCCCCGCTCCCGCGCCTCAATATACAGTGACAAACACAATTTACATAAAGAGAATTGGAAAGCGGTAACATACATTCTTAAATGTCTGTAGGCATGAAGTAGGAATACAATCATATGACTTTAGCTTGTCTAATCTGGAGTAAAGTCTGACCTATTCCATCTAGCTACTGTAGCAGTAAGTGACACAGTGCTGCGTATTGACATCCAACACAGGCTGCATTACTGATGCGGGGTAAACCATGATCTCTGCAAATTTGGTACATGAGAGCAACACCTAAAAGTATAACAATCTTTGAAGCACTTCATTTCTTTTCATAAATGTGTGTTTATTAGGTTAGGCAAGACTTTCAGTAAAATTACAACAATTTTGCCCCACCACAATTGAAATCCAATGTTCAATGGGTCTGGTGTCAAGATGTCTGGGATGACTTCATTTGGGCATTTGAAACATACTTTTGATGAGGGGTTTATTCTTTTCCTCTCCCCCAATTTCTCCAGTGTTGAATAAAAATGTCACAGACACTGAGAAGCACTCAAGTTCTGTGAAAAGCAGGTAAGGACCCACAGGCAGATTATCCTCAAGCCTGTGGTTTTGTTTCTTCTCTTACTGCACTCTGCATGACAGGAGCACATCTTCTTCCATCTAACAGACAGGTGATGGTTAGAGAAAAAAGAGAGGGGACACCCAAGCATCCTGACCCCCAGCAACTCCTTGTGTCCAGATTGGACACCAGTAAATTAAATCGCAGAAGTGTAGTTGGTGAACGTAATCATCCCCTGTTGGATGAGCGGTGAGAAAAGAATCGGCTGCTGGCTGACATGTGGTTGGATGAACAATGTGCACGCCCCTCGCCGTCCCACAGATCTGTGTAAGGAGTTGTGGAGCTGCCGACAAGGCAAGGTTAATGGGAATTGGAAAGGAAACAAAATAAATGACTGCATTTTGGAAACTGGTACCAAACTAAAGCAAATGTATAACACCTTCCAACATTATAATCAATTTAACTTCTTACATATTAGCCAGTGTTTTGTGAAAAACCAGGCAGAATTTCTTAAGTTTGACTCTCATTGAAATATTACATGCTAACAACCTGACTGAGCTAACAAGTAGACTCTCACAAAAGCTAGCTACCTAACTTGCTTTTGAGCTAAAATTCACATGTTTTGTGAATCATATTTGTGGGGAAACATGATTACAATCTTTTAAAATTTGTTTCTGTCACTGAGAGTTAGCCTCACCATAGTACCAGCACACACACAAAATAGCTTTGACATCCAACATCACCACAAAATCTCTTAATAAACCACACATTTCTACAGACTTGTGCAACTACATGGAGTTTCTGTTAGGATATTGTCGCTACTTACAGTACCTCAGAGGGTGACAATTTCATTTCAAGGGGCATCTGTGGTCTCACTAAATGAAATGTGTGTACTGTCAGTATCTCCATTGCAGGAGCTGTCTGGGTGTCTGTTGAGGAACCTGCTGATAGGGGAAGGCAGGATGGGGGGGTGGTCTGGGTGAGGGGGCAGAGCTGGCCTTGGTATTACAGGTTGACTGGACCAAGCCTCTTGTCCTCTGCGGTCATGGACGTTAAGCGATGAGAAGCAGTGCTTCAGTGATCTTAAGGGACCATATATACCGGGGACTGTCTGAGTGATTAAGTCCTCGAAACTATGATGTGTCACTCTCTCCAGATCTGCATAATGTGTTATGAAACATGTTCAATGGGATGTGGAATGGGCATAATTTTCTGTTGAAAAGGTCAAAACATGAATCATACTGTAATGAATGTAGCCACCGACAGACCTCCACCCACCAGACAATTCGGAACGGAGCTACTGAGAGATCACTTGGCAATGCGTCAACATCCTTTGTCATGTTCTCGGTGGAATGCTGTTGCTCATATTCCGCTCATACTGTATTTCAATATCACAGAGGAACATCTCTGATTTCGAGACGCTTTTCATTCTACACTTCCTTTCTATACTTTTGTCGAACGTTACAGTACAGATGTTTTCTATTTGCTTTACAGTAATGCCTTTCTGTTGGTAGTCATCCTGCAGGAGGAAAGATGTATTTGATCCTCAGCTCTCCGATGCTCGGGGCCCAGTGTTCTTCCAGTTAGAACTGTCAGCCCCAGGGATGCTCTTCTAATTCTCCTAGTTAGTGAAGTTAGTCCCTTCGGCCATTGAACTGGATTCCTCCTCTATTAGTAAAGACAAGCAGATCATTTAATGAGGTTACTCAGACGTTTGGGACATGGGGCTTGAGCGATGGGTTGCCAGGAGCTTCTGACAGGGGTAACCTCCACCCCAGACTGCTGGGTGCACTACAACTGGTAGGAGTAATGTCCACCCCGGCCAGCTGGGGGCACTCCAGCTAAAACCACTTCTGCATTATGGCTGGGAGACTGCCTGTGTGAGCAGGCTGACAGGGGCCTCATTGGGCAACGGGAGACAGCGTGGGAAGAAGTGCTGGTGGCTCATCCATTAGCAGAAGATAGAGGAGGGGTTGAGCGTGGAGCTACTGAGAAAGGGATCAAATAAATACAATAAACGGTTTAATGCAGTGGGGGTGATAATTGAGACACCTGGTGATTATGCACATTCATCATGCATTATGCATATGTTAGTCACAGTTGAAGGGCTGCTTTCTCTTTCCTGGATAGCCTTGCAGAGTCTGAGCCAGCTTGGAGGGAGAGAGAGCGAGATTGATGGAAAGAGAGGGAGAAGGGAAAAGCAGAAGCACTGGACTCAGTAACTGCTCCTCAGGGACTCATGCCTGGGCGAGCTGGAAAACCCTCCTGTGAAGACGAGCCCACTGCAGCGTTCTCCCACTCAGCGCAGGATCCTTCTCTGCCCGTCTTCATTCTGTCTCTTTTCAACCCTCCTCTCAAATCTATTCTGCCCGATATCCTTCGGTCTTGTTTTCTATCTTCATATTGATTTTTTTCTTCACCGTACAGCATTTCATTTAGTTTATCTTTCTAATGTGTGGTTTCTGGTTCCCTCCATCTGCAAATAGCGCTGCACTACATAACACACATCCCTGTCCTCTCTACCCAACACCTGGCCCTGTCCTCTCTACCCAACACCTGGCCCTGTCTTCTCCACCCAATACACTGCCCTGTCTGCTCCACACGACACTCTTCCCTGTCCTCTCCACCCAACAACCTTCCCTGTCATCTCCAAACACACTTCCCTGTCCTCTCCAAACACGCTGCCCTGCCTTTTCCACTCAACACGCTGGCCAGTCTGCACCACTCCACATGTTTCCCTGTCCTCTCCAAACAATGAGCTGACCTGCCCTCTCCAACCAAAATGCAGCCTGTCCTTCTTAACCCAAGACTTGGCCCTGTCTGCTCCACCCAACACATTGCTTGTCCTTTCCACCCAACACATTGCCGTGTACTCTCCACCCAACACACCGCCATGTCCTCTCCACCAAACACACTGCCTGTCCTCTCCACCCAAATCACTGCCATGTCATCTCCACACAACATAATTCCCTGTTCTCTCCACCCAACACAATTCCTGTCCTCTCCACCCAACACGCTAACTTTTATTGGCACCAAAAATGTTGCTATGTCCTCTCAAACCAAAACATTGTCATCTCCTCACCAACAAACACATGGCCCTGTACTCTAAAACCAACACGCTAACTTTCCTGTCCATCCAACATGTTGCCATGTTCTCTTCACCTGGACCTGTCCTCTCCATGTAATATAATGCTTGTCCTCTTCACCCAACACACTGCCTGTACTCTACACCAAAAAAGCTGCCATGTCCTCTCCACCCAACACATTGCCCTGTCCTCTCAATCCAACACACAGCACTGTCCTCTCTACCCAACACAATTCCCTGTCCTCTCCACCCTACACTGCCAATCCACTCCACCCAAAATTCTGCCATGTTCTCGCCACGCAACACACATTCCTGTCCTCTCCACCCAACATACTGCCATGTCTTCTCTACCCAACACATTGCCATGTCCTCTCCACCCAACTCCTGGCCCTGTCCTCTACACTGAACACGCTGCCTGTCATCTCCAACCAACATGCTGTCCTTTCCTCTCCACCTAACATTCTGCCTGTCCTCTCCACCCAACACCTGGTCCTATCCTCTCCTCTCAACACACTACCCTATCTTCTCCACCCAACACATGGCCCTGTCATCTCCACCCAACATGCTGCTTGTCCTCTCCACCCATCACCTGTCCATGTCTTCTCCACTCAACATGCTGCCATGTCTTCTCCAACCAACACCCTTCCCTGTACACTCCTCCCGACACACTGCCATGTCCTCTCCACCCAAAATGATACACTGTCCTCTCCACCCAACACACTTCCCTGTACTCTCCACCCAACACACTAGCCTGTCCTCTGGTGTCGTGTTGTGTCACGTTTAACCTGTGAGGTCATTTTTCTGTGCTCCTACGCATTCTCACATTTTGTCCTTACCATTACAGTGACAACAAAATGGATAAACCATGCCGCCACTAATGCGTTTATGTAAGGCTCTTAAAATATTTTAATTAAGCGCAGAAGTTAAAGAATAATTTGGAGTGGTGGTTACTGGCTCCCCAAAAAGCATTTGTTTTATGGAATTGGAGCACGGGCACACAATTTATAGAGGATTTAAGAGCCAGCAGGGCTTCTTTCTACATGTCACATAAATCTCACAACATTACATGACGACCTCCTATTCCTATTGATTAAATTGAATATGAATTGATACAATGAGTGTATTGAAGCTCCAATCACAATGTACTAGATACAGCAGTGCTTTGAAAGCGCCAAAAGTTTGTGTCCTGCTATTGTTGCACACTGTGGGTTTGTTGGCTTTTGAGTACTGGAGGCATCTGCTCATGGAGTTGAATGATCTGTCTCGACTCCTCCGGTACCTACTCCAATCACTCTATACTGGACAGATATGGTTCATTAAGGACCTCTTTGGAATCATCAATGATTCACATTACGCCCTCTTGTCTCATTTAATTTCAGTGGAGATTCTCACAATGGCTCATTTATACATTATCATGATATGATGAGATGTAATAGAGTAGTAGCTATGACCATTCACCTGTCATAAATGAATTTGAATATTATGTTCCAAAAAAACTTTAGATATCTGTGCATTGTACAAGGTCTTCATGTAAATGTTTTTGTACTCCGTACAGGGATGTAATTTCACCGCATCCAACAATTGCCTGCCGATTGTGACACCTTCTCTTCCGTGCTGTTAAGAAGCATCGGGCCTGACATGCCACATGGCACAAACGCCCCCCTTCGGCATACCCTGATATTCCAATTCAACTCCCTCACCATCTGGACTGTCTCAACATCACTTATCACTCACACCTGGTTCTTGTTAACTCTTTAATATGTGTATTTTACTCCCAATACTTCCCCATGTCAGTCATCACTTCCTGTTCACCTGTTTGCTACCGTAATTCATTTTCATTTAAAGGTATAGTTTTTAAGCATCTGCTTCTGCCTTCCTTCACTCGGCTGCACTCATGACATGATGGTTGACCAATTAACGTAGGAAGATTTAATCTCCAAGCTTCAGAGGTATTCTGTGCTAGTGTAGCCAAGGCTACAGCCATGTGTCTCCCAGTTTACCCCACCTGTTTCCCACGTATAGATTGAGCTCCAGCCAAATGTTGTTCCGTTTTCTACAACATAGACTACTATTTGGCCTGGGGTTCCCTAATGGGGTGAATAAGGTTGAATTGTGTAATTAAAACTGAATTCAATCACTCTCCATGCTAAGAACAAGAGGTTGAGATTGCTGTCTGCCTCCACTCTGGTCTGCAGCTCACCAACATCATCACCCCTTCTGCCAGGATGGCAGCTATGAGGAGGGGCCTCTGCAGGCCTCCTACACTGACCCCTCTGGTACTGATTACCCCGATGTAGTCTGTCCCTCTGCCCATCTGAGCACCATCTACTCCTTTCCCAGTGTCACGGTGCAGTATTATTAGAAGGCAGGAGGCAGATGTGTATTCTCAGAGATGTGGACTCCGAGGGAACTTGAAATCTGTGACCTTCTCAATGGCGTCTCCATTGATTAAGGATCAAGGTGTGCTGAGTCTTTTATACTCTGGAGTCTACATAAGTTCTTTGGTTTTCTTGACATTGACGGAGAGGTTTGTTACCCAGAACCCTCCTTGTAGGCCAAATTTGTCATCTTTGGTGATCAGGCCTACAACCGTAGTGTCATCAGCAAACTTGATGATCCTTTTAGAGCTGAGGGGGTGCTAAACAGTTGTGGGTGTACAGTGAGTATAGAAGGGGCCTGAGAACACAGCCCTGTGGTGCCCCTGTGTTGAGAATCCTTATGGATGAGATCAGGAACTTTGTAATAAGCAGAGAGGGCTGTGTGGAGTTGAAGGCCGAGCTGTAGAAGGCAGTTTGGAAAAGAGAGTATTATTGTTATTTCTTTTTGCAGCGATTGTGCTGAGAATCGGATTGACGTTGGCAATATTTTAATGAACAGTGGTGTAACCAGCTGAGACAGGCTGTTCTCAGCATAGCAACTCCATCACACTACACATTTCTAGTAGAACACCTTCAATATAAATAAACAGGATGAGTAGACAGTCCTCCTCTTAGCATTCCTCAAAACATTTTGTCCCAATTTGGAATTAGCCTTCTTTCGCAAAAGGTTAAACGATGTATTAAGGTTCAGAATTTTGATATTGTCTCGTTTTCCTGTTGATAATTTACACTAATTAGTGTGACAGTACACAGGTGTTCTGAAAGTTGAGTTTGCAGGTTTTTTGTGCTGTGTACAGTATGTATGCTGTGTGTTTTTTATGCTAAAGGTGTATCCATCCCCTACATGTTCTAATGGCAATACATGGGTAACCGGAAATTTTGACGAATTACGTAGACAGACTTATATTTTGAACGTATCGATTGGCCGATCCACTGGAACATTTCTAAGAATAGACCAATCGGTTACAATTTAAAGTACTTGGGGAATGTTTAGTTCAGGCATAACATGATAGGATATTGAAGTTAAGGTTAGAGTAAGGTGAGGTTATGGTTAGGGTTAAGTTAAGGTAAAAATATATATATTTTTTTTGTTTCATAAATGCACAAGACTACATGTCCACGCATCACCATGAGAACAGCCTGCTATACCACATGTCTTTGTGTTAAATGTGTATCTGTATTGTGTGTCTTTATGTTAATATCTATGTATCTGACTCCATACAGTGTTGTTTATTTTTTAAGTGTGCAAGTTATATGCTAGTGCCCACAATTTGCTTGGGTTGAATTCTGATAGAAAGCTAATCTATCGTCCCAAACTGTACACTTTAATTGCCTGTGTTTAGAGCTGGTCCTGGGCTGCTAAATCCTCATCTACCAGCAGAAATCAGAGGTCAACCTTGGCTCTGGCATGCCCGTCAGTATATCCCTCTTGGGTGACTGAACTGCTCTAGCCTGCGCCTCTATGCTGAACTAAGCTACCTTCTTCAGCAGGCCTCCGAGAACAGCTTGGGAGCAAACTCTTGCCTCAGTGAGACCAAGATTGTGTCCCCAGACGCTCACTGTGTGTGTGTGCGTGTGTTTAAAAAGAACAGTCCCTAAGGGCAGGCAGATAATAAGCTAACAATATTTTCCCAGATAACCCCCACCGGAAATATATTTGGGAGTAACGTGGAATGTCGCAAACAGAGCTTGGTTTAAAGTAATATTATTTAATTCCAATTAAAAAGCATAAAAGTAAAACACTTGCAAACCGGACAATGAATATATATTACATACCAAGAATATATGTTGTCCTTGAATCCTTCCACCCTTTGGCCTAACAGACTATATAGTGTAATTTAAATAATTTATCCTAGCACAGACTATACAGTTTAATCTAAATATTCTAACACATGACTATAGCAGAAACATGCTAGGAGTATCGGTTAAAACAATTATTCCCAGACTCTTTGTCGTTAACTTGGTGTTAACACAATTAAGAGAAAAGAACAGGCTGCCTCACATTAACATTAATTCTAATGTCTTCCTTCAGGGGGTGAGACGTTTGTCTGAGTGGATCTTCACAAATGGTGTTGGCCAGCCAGTGATGTAGCGACCTATAATAATTAGCCTGTCGCCGAGCCCCGCCCCCCTTAGTTATTGTTGCTACGCCCGACAAACAAATGGTCAAACACCCGACCAGTGCAACAGATTGCCATAACGGAAAAGGTATACCATGCGTGTCAGTTACCTTTTTTGGAGCATTAACTCTGCCATATCCTCAAGATCGAGGCAAAAGGGGTTACAGTATGCAGTGGAAGTATATATTCAAAATATAAAAATACGCAATGAAGGAGACACGACTACTATCGAGGCTAATGCTTACCGGTCTCAAGCTAAATCTGAGAAACACCATGACCTGTACCTCAAACGCAA
>JACXGM010034841.1:0-11853 GCA_016801145.1 Umbra pygmaea | reverse complement strand
CATTCTCGATGGCCCTTTGGCTGATGATGTTTCAGTCCCGATGTCTGGTTTTTACCAGAGTCTCTTCCTCTATCTCCTCTCCCTCTTCCCTCCCTGTCTCTTCCTCGTTCTCCTCTCTCCTTCAGCCTCCATATTCACGATTGTCTCACGACAGGTGCTCATACCTGAATTATATAGTGACTGATTGGTGTTCAGTTACGGGTTAAGTGTTTTACGATGTGTGCGGGAGTGTTGCTAATGTCATGTGTGTTTTAACTGTTGAATGGACGTGCTGACTGCAGAGTGTTTCATCATTGGCCAAAGTGTGTAACACATGCACGATGTGTGTAGTGTTTTGCACCGTGGGTTACAGAATTGTTTACGGTGCCATGCCGACATTGTGTTTATTCATACACAGATAGGTATGCAGAGGTACACGGCAAAATCCTATTCGTGGTCGTTGGGCAGGCAAGGGTCAGTAAACAGGCAGGCACAGGCAGAGGTACAAGGCAGAAGGCAAGGCGTGGTCGTCAAACAGAACAGGTTCGTAAATCAGGCAATCTCAAGCAATGGTACAGTGGGGTGTTCGGATCTCGGTAGTCAAAAGGAAAAGCAAAGGTAAATACACAAGCAAACAGGATACTGGGAAACGCTTAGTAGAACTATATAGAACAATACCTCGCAAGGAGGAAACTACACAGGTATGCTTATATGTGTGTGGGGACTGTCAGCAGGTGTCTAGAATTCAGGTGATTGGGATCTGGTATGTGTGTTGTGTTCATGTAGGTGTGGATATTGGTCTGTGATAATGTCTGGTATGGAGTGTGCGGAACCGGAATGACAGGACCTCACAGTGTGTGATAACCTGGAAGTAAATAGGATTGTACTGGAATTTTTACCATTTGTTTTTCACAATATACCGAACACTTTGAAGGTACAAAATATTTGTTTATTCTGAAATAACAGTTACATTAAAAAAAATACAGACATTTGTTGGATACATTAGTATTCACTCCCCTGAGTCATTTGTCATTAACAGCTGTGAGTGTGTTGGGGTAAGTCTCTACCAACTTTGCACATCTGGATCCTACAACTGTGGGGATTATTCTTCTTGGGTAGGATGGGGACCGCTGGTGACTAGCAATTTCAGAGATTCTCGATCAGATTGATGTCTGTGTTTCAACTGAACCATTGTAAGATGTTCAGGTTCTTTTTTTTAAACCACTCCAGTGTAGCTTTGACTGTGTTTTAAGGGTCATTATCCTGCTGGAAGGTTAACTTCCACCCCAGTCTCAGGTGTCTTGCAGACTAGAGACAGGTTTTTCTCTAGAATTGCCCTGTATTTGGCTCCATCCATCTTGCCCTTAATGCTGATAAGTTTCCCAGTCTCTGACAATTAAAAGTATCCCCACAACATGATGCTGTAACCACCATGCTTCATTGTGTGGATGGTGCTCTCAGGATTATGAGCAGTTTTGGCTTTATGCCACACATAGCTTTTCCAATTTCCTTAGACAGATGTGGGATGGTGTAGGGCACTCACATGGTTCATCCAACCACATGTCGCCAAGCCGGCCAATTCTTTTCACACTGCTCAATGTAGATAATCTGAGTTCTCTCCCAAATCCCAGGCTTACACCAAGTTACACTACCTTGTGCTGGGGTTTCTGGGCAAAGCCACAAAAGCCATTGTCAGGCTTGACCCACTGACTTTCATGACATACATTAGCTTGTCCTGCAAGGCAGCGATTTAGCCCACAAATCTGGGGCCTTCCAGAAACCGGTGTATTTATCTTAAGATTGTGTGTCTCTTTAATTGCATACAGGTTGACTCCATTCACCTAATTATGTGAGTTCACTGTCTTTTTTTAGCTTTTGTGTCACAATACATAATACTTTGCACCTTCGAAATTGTTATTATGTTGTGTAAAACAAATGGTAAAAATTTCAGTACAATCATATGTCATTCCAGGTTGTCAACAAAATGTAGAAACATCAAAGGGGTGAATACGTATGAAAGGCACTGATATTAAAGGCTGGTTCCACTATGGAGGTGTCAGGATAAAGACGGGATTTGATCAGGAGCTGACTTCATGAAAACGTAAATAGAGTGGCAAAAAAAGTTTTGTGAACCATTGTAAATTACTTGGATTTCTGCATAAATTTGTCTTAAAATCATATCTGATCTTCATTTAAGTCACAACAATAGGTAAACACAGTCTGCCAGAGTAACCAAACGTACATCTCAGAAATTCTCTGGAATTACATTCTCAGGGAATTATTTTGAAATTGAATTACGTTATATGCCAACACACGTATTTCAATTTTTTTATGTTTCACCTTCACATATTACCATTAGGCTATATTGGTCCTTCTATTTTGTTGTACTTTTACATTTTAGCCGTATGATGGTCCTTAGCATTTTATCATTTTGTTGGTCTTTAAAATAATTGCTTTATTACGTTGCAGAGGCTTCATGCAGTTATGGTACATTCCATACAATCCATAGCAATTGTGTTGTAATGTTTACGGTTTATGTTAGTCATCATATTACTTTGATTAAGTTTAGTCATCAAGTTACTGAGATTAAGTTTAGTCATCAAATTACTGAGATAAAATTTAGTCATCAAGTTAGTGAGATTAAGTTTAGTCATCAAGATACTGATGTTAAGTTTAGTCATCAAGTTAGTGAGATTAAGTTTATTCATCAAGTTAGTGAGATTAAGTTTAGTCATAAAGTTAGTGAGGTTAAGTTTAGTCATCAAGATACTGAGGTTAAGTTTAGTCATCAAGATACTGAGGTTAAGTTTAGTCATCAAGATACTGAGGTTAAGTTTAGTCATCAAGTTAGTGAGATTAAGTTTATTCATCAAGTTATTGAGGTTAAGTTTAGTCATCAAGATACTGAGGTTAAGTATAGTCATCAAATTAGTGAGATTAAATTTAGTCAAAAAATTACTGAGATTAAGTTTAGGATAAACATTACTCTTAACCTAGAGTAACTAATGTGCATCAATGTGGATTTGAACTTGCAACCACTGGGATAAAGGTTTTTTACTTAACACTCCATCCATCTTCCCCAGCCACGATAACCTATTTAACGATGATTGCACTCACAACTTCTCATAGTGTCCTGATTGTGCAGTGACAGCCCTTGTCATACTGTATGTTCATATTTCACATAATAGTTTCCTTGAAACGTACTTTTAGGGTGGACACATCTAGCTGACATCTCTGGTGTATTTTAGACATTATGTGCGGTCTTGATATAAAATGTAGACAAGTAATGATATTGATGTAATGATGATGACAATGTTCACTGCAAGCATACATTCACTACTCCCCTATAGCAGTCAGCAAATTCTCTGTACTGTAGGTGACAGGAATTTGCTTTGCCCACATGTACACCTTGTGAACAATAACTAGCAGCGTTTGTATATTATGATGAAATCGAGTGCATGCATGTAACAGCTTACAGACTGACTACAGCTCACAGACTCATTTTACTTATGCCAGATGGCCTAAGTACACATTGGATTCAGTGGACTGGATATTGATATGGCTTTGGCCCTATTGTTGGGTTGGGTTTTGGCAATCAGTCAAACCCGAGGATTTTGATTGGTCCTCGACCACTAACTATTCAGTTGAAAATGTTAGGTTTTATTGTAGGGACTCCCGATCACTTTCCACGTTCTAGCACAGTCTGAAGAGCTGTATTCCTGTAGTAGTCAAAAAACTTGTACACCACCCACTAAAATGAATACTTATTTGCAAAGCACAGCTGGATATTTTTGGGGGCATTTCAGCATTTTTTATTTATTTTGAGGCTGGCCAAACCTGAAAAAACTTTTTTGCACTTTTAAATATTTTATTTGATACATCAAATGCATCACTTTCTTTGCGAGATAAGCTTCTTCCCGCCAACAAGCATTTCGAACAATGATTAATGTGGGGATCTCATATTGTGGGATCTCATTCTACTGTATAATCCAGTCTAATAGAAGTTATTAATACAACACTCTGATGTGTATATATATATATACGTATATACCACAGTTGCTAACAATTATAGTGCCTCATATAATGACTCATAGCATTTGACTTATTCATGCATTAAGCTCTGTTCATGTAAACACATTGTTAAGCACACTTGTTTCCTCCAGGCTCTGTCCTCAAGGAAAAAGTTATGCCAGCCCATCAATGGAGGATCTTCATAAAATTCAAGAAGTCCCTTAGGCCCTTTTTACACTACGATAGATTCCGATAGCTTTCAGCAACATTTTCAGAATTCGCTTGAGCTGACGTCAGGACGAGACACAATTGTACTGTGTATACTTGCAGGTCTCTCTCGAATTCCACCTGACCTCTGGTGGTACCAGATGAGAGCTACCAACTGGGGCTTTGCTAACAGCCCAGGAGAAATGTGTATTGCGGGGGAATTCTTCACTGTAAGTCAATGGGCTGGGCTGGTTTCTGAGCGCACCCAGCTAAAGACGTCTCGAATGACATGACCAAAAACGCGTGATTGCAGTCTGGAGACATGGCAGTGTAAAGACTGACAATATGGAAATTAGCTTGAGCAAATTCGTAAATGTTGCTGAAAGGTATAGAAATCTATCGTAGTGTAAAAAGGCCTTTAGGGTATGGCGTGCTGTCTAATGCAGCCTTGTGTAGTCCATTATATTATCAAGTGAATGTATGTTTGCCAAGAATAGTGAAGGAAGGCTAGGTCTTGGTGGGTTAGTCATTCTTAGCATGCACACCAGACTGCTGGTCATGTTTCTGCTTCCTTTGGCCCCACTTGTGGTGGCTTCTGTCGGGTAAGCCGGACCAAAGCCTCTCCCTGTCCATCGTCAAAAGTTTCCCCATTGATGTTCTACAAATTGCAATCCATTAAATATATACTGGATATGGTGTAGTCCTGCAGAACTGTACACATTGTCAGAAAATGTAAAGAAAGTTACATGGCATTTTATTAATTTCTAGACAGTCAATGTAAATACATGAAGGAGCGTATTGGAGGGAATTAAAAAATTATTTAACATCCAATAGAAAAGCTGGGAGGCCTGAAGGAGGCCTGAAGAGATTGGAGGTGTGGCATTGCAACACTAACAAAGCCTATAATTAAATAGCAACAAATCAATACTTCCAAATCTATACTTCCATCACAGA
Organism: Umbra pygmaea; assembly: GCA_016801145.1. Lineage (NCBI taxonomy): Eukaryota > Metazoa > Chordata > Actinopteri > Esociformes > Umbridae > Umbra > Umbra pygmaea. The sequence continues at coordinate 6,702 of JACXGM010034841.1, read as the reverse complement.
ACATCATCCCAGAAATCTTTAGCTAATACATGCCTGCTGAGGCTCCAATTACACAAACATCGTTTAATTCACATGAGCCTTATTGACACAAGGAATCACTAGAGAGTGACTTGACAACGGTCCCTGTTAGCCTGTCCACCTGTCTACCCTGAGCAACCAGAACATCAACTCCTGGCCACAACGACACAATGGTGCTAAGCCGCAACTTATACCACTGTGCCATGGAGGGGTAATAGAGTCCTTCTCGGTTGCATGTACAGCCATTTTTCACAGGATTTTCTGTGTGTAACTTAAACCTAGAACCAAAAAGTTATGGGGACAGCAGGAGAAACCACTTGGAAGTATATTTTTTTTTTAGATCTTTCGGAAGATAAGCATTGACCTGATAGAAAAATGGCTTTCTTGATCTTTGCCCCACCTTTAACTTTAGTAAAGCTATCCAGTGTGAGTGTTGAGAGAAATAAAGGAATAGCTTCCAATAGTTCTGGTGGCAAGCCAAGGATGAAGTGTTATTGCGTTATAAAAAATTGTGTTCTGTTTCCTTTATTGTTCCTTGGGACATCTGGAGAGGATCAGTAGACTGCAGCGATGGTTACCACTAATTACCTCTTATCAGAACACAGTTGTTCACACAGATTCATTACACTCTCAGCCTTGGTGCTAGTGAGAGAACACAACACAACGTACCAAAGTCAGACATTATTTAAACCATATAAACATTAAATCTGCATGATCGCTACAGATAATATATTTATAGTTATCTATAAATATCTATATATCATAGTCAAAGAACAATCACACGATTGCTGATGCGTATAAGTATTTTGTGTTTAAAATATCTGTACTTGTCCTTAAAGAAACAGATTGCTGAAACTGTCTTCGATAGACCTATAGTTTCTATGTTAGGGAATTATTTAGTAAAAAGTGGAGCCAATGCATTGATTCCTGTTTGATTTTGCCTATATTGTTCAATAAATCTCCCAAAACCCCGGAAATATTTGAAATACTTCCTCACCCACCTTCTTTCTTTTCATTGGCTTTTAAAAACCAAATGTACACAGCATGGTTAAACATCATCAAAAAACCCAAGTGATTATGTGTGAGGTTGGCATACCTAAACAAAACAGTGAGTTATATGCAGAGGGGTTACACACAAAGACCTTGAGCAATTGAGCCTTTTCATGAAAAACAAGGCCTTTCTTTTGTCCGTTGTAAACATTCTTCATGACCACCAGCATCTTTAGATGCAGGAACCGCCTTGTTTCAGAAATGATAGGCCCAGGTACACATACCCTTTGACTTCCAAAATACTCTACATCACAGGGTCAGAGCACTGAGGATGCTTTAGCTGCTGATCCAAGGTCAGGTTTCCATTCCACTTCTACAGCACTCGTTCTCACAGACCACATTTTGTTAAATTGTAGGGCTTGCATTCGGTTGGTGTCCAGGTTACTTCCGATCGCTTGCTCACCTCATGCTCTGTTTTGTGAACCACATTTGCTCTCGCAGCTAAGCATCAACCAAGTGCATTTATGTGCAGCATCCTTAATGAATTAAACTTATATAGAAGGGACCCAGAGCGCTTTACATGGTGAGGGGGAAAGACAACCTCATCCACCACTGATGTGTAGCACCCACTTTGGTGATGCACGGCAGTCATTTTTCACCACACTTTAGCTATTAGGTAGAGGTGAGTAGTTATATATGAACACTCGCCACACATCAGCTATCAGATAGAGGTGAGTAGATATATATGAACACTCACCTCACATCAACTATTAGGTAGAGAGGTAAGTAGTTATATATGAACACTCACCACACATCAGCTATTAGGTAGAGAGGTGAGTAGTTACAGTATACATGAACACTCACCAAACATCAGAGTATAGAACAGAAAACGTACCATTTAATAAATAGCATTCAATGTCATTATAAATACGTAACCTTTTTCCTTTCAGTAACAACATTTAATAAAAAACAAAGCAAATAAAATGTTATTGATGAAGCTTAGTCATTTGAATTTTACTGCATGCTAATTAAAATCAGTGTATTTGTTATTATATATTATCATGTTAATCACCAGGATCATTATAAGCTATACTACGGTAGTTTCTTAATCATGTTTCCCAAAATATTGCTAATGTGTCAACTTTAGAGCCTGTCTCTCAATCTTGCCTTGGTACATGTGAACATGTTAAATACTCAGGCATATACACACACATGCTTTGCACTCAGACACCAAGAGAAATCACTACAATTCTTAACCAAGCCCCGATTAGCGCTCTTCATTTTATGCATGTAAGCTATGGAGACAACGTGTTTTGCATTCTCACAAGAAATATAAATTCCCCATAAAGGTTTACAGTAGATATGTTGCTATCGCTTGACGAATATCCTATTTTTTCTCATGGCATAATGTGGGTAACTGTATGTAATAGAAATTTCACTTTTGTGAACATTTGTACGCACTGAATGGCCATTCTACTGGAACATTTCCAAGAATAGACCAATCGGTTAAAATTTAAAGTAGTTGGGGAACGTTTAGTTCAGGCATAACATGCTACTGACGTATGCTAGGGTCTAGCCATTAGTGGTGAGTTAGAAATAACAATTTAGATTAAAGGGATACTTCACCCTACAGCTATCTGGAGGTGCTATTAGCTTCTCCCAGACATTTGTAGAACAGTCAGATGTTTCACCCATGCCTGGCTAGTGTAAGAGCAAGATTTGAAATTTCGCGGGGAATTTTCACATGCTGACGTCACGGTGGAAATCCAATGAAAAATGAATACAGGCGTGAAGTTGGTCGCGAAAATAAGCATCCCTGTTAGACTGATCTGGCTTTCAAACCTACTAATTTAAAGCCTCGGTTGTCCTTGATTTTTTAAGCTATAGCTTGTCTTTCTGTGACGTTTCGATCAGCCGTTTTAATGCTAAATAGACGAGGTGGTCTATATAGACGAGGTGGGTAAAAAATCTGGCTTCCTTGTTCCAAGCCCCGCACACCCGGCACTCTGGATTCTGTGAAACAGTTCGTAATTAAAGTCGCTGGTAACACAATTGCTACTAACCTAGTATTTGCAGATGAGGAATTTTACAACTTGCTTTTACATTCTGAGTGACATCCAACCATACATGTTTGTGCCCGAGTACACCGAAGAACATTTACAACAAATAGAGTTTGATATTCAGCTTAAACAAGACAGCATGTTCTACAGATAAGTTGAAACGCGGTTCAATTCTAATTGCCTAAATGCTTCTGTGGGAATATTTCATCCATGTCTACTGAAGAAAAAAGGACTTGCATCTAAGGCTTGGACCAAAAATGACTGACGACCGCATATGCGTCACTGAATCACTGAAGTTTTCCAGCACAAATGGAAAGAGACGTAGCAAGATGACAATTACCAGATGAGTAAGTTTATTAAACCTATTTTCTATACCTTGATAATGGAGCACACATCGTGTCTGTATGGTAATGTTATTGTACTGTATGTGTAGTGTGCCAGCTGTATTTAGTAGCTAGCTGAGTGGGTAAATTACTATACCTTACTATATATAGGCTACTCTTTCTAGATAAAGGAAAATGGATGGGATCGCATTGCTTTTCAGCCGCTTTCGGGCTGTAGTGCCGGTTAATTCCGCATGTAGATCCCGTTCATAATCTTCCTACCTAAACTGCCGACTGCATACCCTAACTATTTATAGGCTATTCTTTCTAGATAGAAAAAATGGATGGGATCGCATTGCTTTTCAACCGCTTTCGGGCTGTAGTGCCGGTTAATTCAGCATGTAGATCCCTTTCGTAATATTCCTACCTAAAATGCCGACTGCATACCCTAACTTTTTATATTGTAAAGTGTGAAAGATTACTCCTTCTTTGCTTGTAATTTCTGCAACCAGGTACAGAACACCAAACGGGCATGATGAATAGAAATTAGACTACAATTTCAAAAACAAATATGTATAACTTTCTAGCGTCAAGCTGTACAGACGTGTGCTCTTGAATGTTCTGTATCGGTGTGTTCAAACGGGGATGGGCACTAAATTCGCTTAGAATTCTGGGAGTTGTGGTAACTCAAGTTTAGACGGATACAGAAGCACCCCAGTGGATGCGAAAGGAACTGAAATATACTATCAGCTTTTCTCTGATATATTGAAAAAGAACAGACGTGTATATGTCATAAATCATCTATGGTAACGTTTGTAATTGGTATACTATGAAACTGATTTACTGTGGAACACTCCTTTAATGTAAACTCATCACAAGGTGTGCTATCGCTGCAGTGTGCAACAGACTTTATACATTACCAATGTTGCCATGTACATGCTGATGGCCATTTAATAACAAAACAAACAGTATTTCTCACCCACTCATGGGTGAAGAATTCTTAACCTAACCATAATTCAGTTTGACCCCAAAGTCCCTAATCTTTAAATGCCCCTTCCTGGTAATTGAGTGTTCCTAATTTCAAAAGTAAACAGAAACTCAAGTCATTGCAGCTGCCGTAGATTAGATGGTCAATATCTGTCCAGTTGTGAAAAATAAACACTTAAATCTCTGTCTAATCTCTCCAGGTTTACTGCTGCTTCTTGGAGGTACCTGACCTGCCAGATCAGCACGTGCTCCATCATTGTGACAAGCAGCCATGTTTGTTTTTACGGGAATATACCAATGGATGGTAAACGCTGGTAGGTTATAGCCAATGGGCAACAAGGCTTTTCCCCTCTTCAATGTTGAGAAGAAAAAAATCCCTGGGTCTTTCAGAGTTGAATTCCGACAGTCTCTAAACAAAAGAAAGAGCTTGTTTGAAATTTGGCACAAGAATTGCAACATTGGAATACAAAGTTTGCGCCATGCCATTCCTTTTTGTCAAACCTCAAAGAGCCCAGAGTGAAATGCATCCAACAAAAGTCTGTGAGTCAATCTTTCAAACAACAGCCTCTCACCAAACGGTCAATACTTCGTGCACTACTACCCCTGCTTTCCAGTCATGATAGATTGGCACTAGAATTTTCTCATATCATCTGACAGAAATAAAAGCTTTGTGCTATCTTAGAAAGGCTGGTATTGGCAATAGCCCGAAAAGTGGTTTGCCCTGGCTCAAGGAATGCAAGAGAATCACCTCAAAAACAAATATTTTCTATCTACCCTCCCTCAATGTTGTCAGTGATAAGGTGCGATCTTACCTTCAAGTACCACAGAAATTATTTTGGTTGACCCAATAACTACAGGGTCGTCACTACCTTAACCAATCAAAAGTTAAGCCTGTACATCCGTTGCCCTCATCCTATCATCTAGGAGGGGTTGCTTTTTAAAAGATTACAAATTGCTCAAACATGACTCAGAAGACACCTTTTTGAGATAAGGGTAATGGATCAGACAATGTAAACAGCCCTTCTGTTTGCACTAGTGAAGGAGACCTGTGAATACTCTTGAGTATACAAGGACTCTACTTATGACCTTCAGGGCCCCACAGTCGGGCCCTCAGCAGAGGGCTTTGATCTCATTGGGGCTCCCAGTCACTACTGCCTGTTGGGATATTCGGATAATGTGCAAGGGGGCCTGGTTAGGAACAAACATTGGTGGAAAGGATAGAAGATAGACAGACAGGAATCATGAAATGGGCTAAGTAGTGAGGAACTTGCAGAGTGGTATGGGTAAAAAAACAAGGGTTTAAAAGTGCACAGAGGTGCTCAATCGAATGTGTTCGTGCACGAGTACATGCATGCATGTGTTTATTTGCACCCATCTGTGCTTGATCAAGAGAAGTCATTGCCACAATTTCTTAAAGCGTGAGCAGCTGATTGTACGTGCAGCCACACAGCTCATTCACTACAAAAAGAGCTATATGTGTTTTAAGCACCCGCTGCACTTGAGATTACTCTTAAAATTCTATCACTCACCAACTAGAAGCTTTTTGTGTCCGCGCGTGCACACCTACACTAACAGAGAGCACACGCACACACCCCCGCACAAACAGAATGTACACACACGTTCACACACACCCCCACACAAACAGAAAGCACACGCACACACACACACTCGTTCTTATCTGTCTTTTGCAAATGCAAATCAATCATTCCCTTCATGGTGAACAGAGCTCGATCATTAAAGTGCCGAGAGTTAAAACATGAAGAAAAACAAATGGGGACTTGAGGAATCGCCTCTTGGTCCACTTACTTAATCAGTCATCCTCCAAGTGCACAAGTCTGCTGATTGAAACCTTCGGAGTAGACCTTTTGAACTGCTACCAAATACATGGCGATATCGGAGCTGTGCTTAGCTTCCCCCCCATGTGCAGGGCACAGAGCGCGGGGGAAGTGTGTTGTGGGATATGGTGGAGGACCTTCATATATTCCTGCTCATGTTGTATATAGTGAAGGGGGAGAAGTAAGCACTAATCTGGAACAATCTTGCTCAATTGTTGTCCTTTATCTTTCTTACACTCTCTTTAGCTTGCTGTGACTCCCTCTCACTGTCTCTCTTTGATTTGCTCTCACTCTCTCTCTCTCTCACACACACACACACACACACACACACACACACACACACACACACTAACAGTCTCACACACTCCAAACTCTGGAAGCCAACCACAGTCTCAAGAGGTCATCTCTCTCTAGTTCTTGGCTGCTACAACCCTGGTTCTGACCACTGTAGCTTGGAGGTCCTTTATTAATGGGATCTGTAACATGCCA
>JACXGM010034840.1:0-11853 GCA_016801145.1 Umbra pygmaea | reverse complement strand
TGTTCCTCTGTCTCCTCTGTGTCTGTTCCTCTGTCTCCTCTGTGTCTGTTCCTCTGTCTCCTCTGTGTCTGTTCCTCTGTCTCCTCTGTGTCTGTTCCTCTGTCTCCTCTGTGTCTGTTCCTCTGTCTTCTGAGTGTCTGTTCCTCCCACTGAGTCAAGCTTTTTCTCTCCCACAGGCTCCACTCCTGTTATCTTTTATTAACTAAGGATGTGTTTCATAAGACTCTTTGGAATGTGAATGAAGAATCATGAATTGATGTGTTTACATTTGGTTTACACTTATTCACTCTATCCTTATGTTAACCTTGCTCGTTTACTTTTCCAGTCGTGATTATGTGGATAAGCGTGAGGAGGCCAGGCAGGCCAGAGAAGAAAGGTGTGTGGAATACATTCATTTTTACCATGCAGATAATAATAGTGTCAATAATATAAGTGTACTGTAGATTCTACAATAGGTCAGATGCTAAAGCGTACCAAGCCTTACATGAGGTAGTAATATGCCTTCAAACCACTTTAGGTAAATTAGTTGCAGATGTTGAGTAAGTCAGCATCATTCTCTAGCTGAATAATAGGTGTCCAGCCACTTGCAGGCCTGTTGTTCATTAATAAAACTGAAAGGCGCAACGGGTGTAATCGGCTTTTCATCATGTGTTTGGTCCAGATGAACTAGGCTATGGCCATGTAATAGACCAGCTTCTAGACATGTTTATGCTCTATTATTTCATTAATACAGGCCTGTTATGGCCATGTAATAGAACATGTTCTAGACATGTTTATGCTCTATTATTTCATTAATACAGGCCTGTTATGGCCATGTAATAGACCAGCTTCTAGACATGTTTATGCTCTATTATTTCATTAATACAGGCCTGTTATGGCCATGTAATAGAACATGTTCTAGACATGTTTATGCTCTATTATTTCATTAATACAGGCCTGTTATGGCTGTGTAATAGACCAGCTTCTTGACATGTATATAATCATAAGCCAGGTTAGCTGCATTGTTTTTCAAATGTATGGTCAGCAAAAAAATGAAATTTTCAGTCACGTACCTGCGATTGAATTCAGTGTAACACCTAAATCAAGATAATTAAATCACTAATATACAAAACATGGGTAGGGAAGGGACTGTATGTCAGAAAATATATATTTGTCAATTAGGCACCTGGAGAAATCTGAGATGAATAACACAGTTCCAGATGTTAGAAAGGAGGGGGATGTTGTGTGCACTCTCCTGAGGTTTTACAGTAGCCCTGCAATAGTTGAGGTACATCCTTTTGATTTATTTTGACCTCGTTGGGGTTTTACAGTAGCCCTGCAAAAGTTCAGTAATGTCCTTTTTATTCATTTTGAGCTCTCTTGAGGTTTGACATAGCCCTGACATAGTTGAGTAATGTCCTTTTGATTTTTTTTACCTCTCTTGCAGGTATAAATGTGTTGAGAGGCTGGCGTCAGAGGAGTATGAGCGAGAGCGGGAACGAACAAGAGTGCCCCTTAGGGGACGCACTGAGATCACCCTGAGCCTAAGCCCAACCCCATCTAGTTGCTCCGCCTCCCGACGCTGTGCCATGCCCTCCACCATCGCCTCTCAAGGAAACTGTGTTATCAGCCCAACTCAGGTGCAAGGTAACAAAAAGTGTTCCAAATATATATCCAACATATGTTGCCTTATCGAAAACAGGGTGACATAATAATACACTCACCTTTAATGAAGATTGCTGTTTACAAACAAGACAAATAAAGCTTAAAACCCCAAACATAACAGTACATAGCAGTACAAAACACAACAAAATAACAAGAAATTGGAAAGTGATCAATGCCACATTGGATGGTTGGCAGTAGGCAACTGGCTGGCAGAGAACTGCTGTCCAACTCATGAGGGTTTAAAATAACAAAAGCCTGCAGATTTACACACACTTTTTGGAGCTAGAATAAAGTTGTTTCTGGCTGGTGCACATTTCACGCTGTGAACCAGGCATTCATTATTGTTTTTTTATGTGTGCTTTAGAAGGAGGTGTATGCACATATTTGCTGCTAAATCCCCCAGAATGTTTTGGGATATAGTGGACATTAGTTTAGCCGCCTGTGGGAAAATGTAGGAAAGAGCCTCTGGTCCCAAGCCACAGAGATTTGTATGTGATGTTAGTGTGGTCCTGGTGGTGGTGGTGCTAGGGCGTGGGCCTGTTATTATGAGGATCGGTTCACATCCTGCTACAGTAAGATCCAGGATGAGCTGTGGTGGATCAGTGCAATGACCATGGATGGACAGGCTTTCAAATCTCTAAGACCCATCTATATTCATGAAGACATTTCACATATACTTTACTGAATTATTAGATAGGTGCTTTATGTAGTTTGAATGATGCTGCCATCATACAGTAGCTGTTAAAATTTTCGAACATTTAAAGACATTTTAAGTTACAATGGGCATTTGTTCCTGTACACAAAAACAATATTATACATAATGTAGACTATTTATTATTTCAATTAATGAAATATTACAGTGGTAATACAATTTATATTTGCACAGTGAACATCCGTAAAGTATCTTTGTTTTGTTTGGTTTGGTTTTCTCTTCAAGGAAGTAAAAGAGATAAAGAGCTAACAGATGAACTTCCGACCAAAACTACAAGTCCAGAGCCAGACTTCCCAGCATCAGGACCTTTTTCAGAACCCTTAAAGCCCTCCTGCCAACCCCTGTCGTCACCAAGCCAGGAGCAGACAGACAAAGGGAAGGACGATGTAGCTGAGCTGAAGCAAGAAGAAAGTAAGCGAGAAGAGTCACCTTTAGTGGAACGGACACGGAATAAAGAGGAGCTAGAAGAAGAGAAGAAAGATGAGGATAATGAGAGACACTCTGAGAAGGAGGTTAAACAGGATCTAGAGGATATGAAGGTGGAGGAGGTAGAGACAATAGAAGTGGAGGAGGGGCAGCAGACTGGGTCGGATGAGAGGGAGGTGGAGGAGAGCGTTGTCCTCCTCAGTGAGAAGGAGAAACAGAATGAGGAGGTGAACGAGAAGGACAACTGCTCCGCCTCCAGTATCTCCTCAGCCAGCAGCACTTTAGAGAGAGAAGAACGGGAGGACAAAGTCAACAGCGACCATGAAACAGGTAAAATATTATAAAGGGTTCCAAAAATGTTCTATTAGTTTCCCAGAAAAACTTAAAAAGCAGAACCTGTTTGTGTTCCATGTACAATCTGGAGAGGGACGTGTTCTCCGAACCAAAAATGGTTCTTTTGGGAACCATAAGATGTTTTTCCTACGAGGATAGCGTAGCATGAAATCTTGACTTAGTTTTACACAAACTGTAGTTGGAACACTAAATGTAATCTTAAATATGTATTGTAGTTGAATAGCTAAACATGTTATTTGGCGCGTGTCAGGACTAAGACTACTACTATAGATTACTACCCTACTCTGGATGTTTAACGCGTTGTGTTGGTCCACCTCCAGGCCAGTGGGCCCAGTGCATTAAGGAGGCAGACGTGAGTGAGCAGTGCAGCAACATCCTGAACAGCAAGCGCTTCATGCTGGACATGTTGTACGCCCAGAACCAGACCCCAGCCAGCGGGGACCAGGAGAAGGCAGAGGAGATGGAACAGATGGAAAAACAGGGTAAGGGAGCGTCGACTACATCCGATGAGGACCAGGTGGGGTCGTTGGTGGCCAGTCTGGCCAGTCGTATCTCCACTCTGGAGGCCAGCCGTCAGGCCTGCGAGGAGGGTGTCCGGAAGTTAGAGGTTCAACACCTGGACAACCAGGGCTCGGTCCGGGCCGTGGCCGAGAGGTTCGGAGACCTGGTTAAGGGCATGGTGGCGCCGCACGAGCTGGAAGCACTGGAGAAGGAGCAGCAGGGACCGGACCTGCTGGACAAAGACAAAGCCTCTCCGGCCTCCTCGCCGCCACCTCCTAAAAAGGAGTCGGACTACATCTGGGACCAGCTGATGGCCAATCCCAGGGAGCTGCGTATTAAAGAGATGGACTTCACAGACCTGGCGGAGGAGGAGGACCTGGACATCTTGGATGTGGACAGCGTGATGGTGGACTCCATGCACCTGACGGGCCCACCTCCTCCCCCGTGTCTCGCCGCCATTCCCCCTCCCCCTCCCCTGGGCCTGTTCGGCTACTCGCCTGCCCCCCCAGTCCCTGGCACCATGGGTATGATGCCCCCTCCCCCTCCCTTCATGCCCCCCGGACACGCCCTGTCATACCCGGGGTCCCCCCAGCTGAGCCGAGGGCCAGGGGAGACCCCTCTGTTCCAGAAGAAGAAGAAGACCATCCGTCTGTTCTGGAATGAGGTGAGGCCAATGGACGGCCAATACAGGAACCACAAGCGCTGCAAGGAGTCACTGTGGTCTAAACTGGAGCCAGTGAAAGTGGACACATCCAAGCTGGAACATCTGTTTGAAACCAAATCAAAAGAGCTTCCTGTTACTAAGGTAACTGTTTTTTACTGCTTATTTACCACAAAGGATTGGATATGTTTTTCTCAATAAATTACTTCACAGAATAATTCTTTTCTTAGATTATGAGTTTTAGGGCCGACTTCACAGACAAATAAATCATGTGCAAAGAGAGATCTTCTTTAGGCTCAATCATTGTCCGCCAAACCGTCCCTAGGTGTCTATCTCTATTGAATGTCATATTTGTGTTTTTCTGATGGATTGATAGTTTTAATGTGACAATATAGTCACATTAAAACTATGTGACTATATTGTCCATCATGTCTTAACCTAATGGTATGGTTGTGTTGCCTGATAAACTTTAAGTCTTAATGTGTGAGAATGTAAGGCATTTGGTTGTGATGTCAATGTGTGGTAATGCCAAAGAGAAATGTCCACCTTGGATTGACAATGAAGTAAATTACTGGCACCCGTGACTGGCAATGCAAAAAACCCTACTTTAAAAACAGAAACTCAAAATACCGACAAGTGAGAAACACTGTACTTCATTAATTTTCCAATGGAACCAGTCAATCTCATACAATTATTTGACAAAAATGAAATTAAAATGAAAATCAAGGCTCCATAATTATTAGCATTCTCTTCCTGTAATGTTTGACAAGGTTAAGGGACACATTTGGAGGGATTTTGGACCATTCTTCTATGCAGAATCTTTCAAGATCCTTCACAATCTTGGGTTTGCGCTTATCAACTGCCCTATTACATTAAGCCCACAGGTTTTTGATTGGATTGAGGTCCGGCGACTGAGATGGCAATGGCAGAACATTGATGTTGTTGTCACAGAGCCATTTCTATGTGGATCTTTGGGTATATTTTAGTTCATTGTCTTGTCGGAAGGTCCACCTATGGCCAAGTCCCAGCCTTCTGGCAGAGGCAACCAGATTGTTAGCCAAAATTGACTGATACTTGTTGGAATTCATTATGTCATCAATCTTGACCAGTGCCCCTGGACCTCTGTAATTAAAACAGCCCCAAAACCTCACTGACCCACCACCATATTACACTGTGTGTATGAAGTGCCTCTCCTCGTATGCATCTCCGTTTTTACACCAAACATGCCAATCTGTATCTGACCAAAACATTACATTTTGATGTAATCTGACCAGAGCACTTTCTTTCAGTCATAATTTAAATGACGTTTGGCAAACTCCAAGCGCTTGCATCTGTGTCTTGGGGTCAGAAAGAGCTTTCTTCTGTCAAACCTTCCAAAGAGCCCGTGCTTGTGGAGGTTGCGTCTGATGGTGCTTTTTGAAACCTGGTGACTCCAAGATGCCACCAAGGCCTGCAATTCTATCACAGTGATCCTTGGAGATTTTCTTGCTTCTCTCACCATCTTCCTCCCTATCCTGGGGGGCAAAATGCATGCGTCCTCTACCTGTGAGGTTTTCAACTGTTCCATATCTTTTGATTTTTTATAATTGCCTTAACAGTGCTCATTAATATATATTTATTCGTTTGTGGATCTTGTTACAGCCATTACCAGATTTATGAAGGTCTATGACCATCTGTCTCTTTTTAACTGCCAGTTCTTTTGTTTTCTTCATGGTGTTGATTGACAAAGGGATATTGCATGGATGTTACCTCATTTTTACACCCTAGTGGAACAGGAATGGTGTAATGTCTCTACATAGTTCCTTAAGACTGAGATTAACTTAAATAAGTGGAATTGAATTCCTGCTTTAATTTTGGTAGATGTTATTTACAATTATCTTTAAGGGTGCCATTGATTGTGAAACCTTGATTTGGAGGACATTGATTTTCTATTTAATCAATAAATGATTTTGGTTGGTTCCATTGACACATTAATAAAGTACAGTATTTCTCACGTGTTGGTATTTTGAGTTTTTCTTTATAAACTGTTAATATTTTTTCTGTATTTTTTCGCAATGCCAGTCACTGGTGCCAGTAATTTTGGGGCTCACTGTAGGTTTTACGGTACAATTTGGGATGTCCCCATAGTGTGTAAGTAATGCTGGAGTTGGTCCATTCATCCCTCCTGTCTCCCTCGTCTCTCACTTCCACCTATAAATAATCCAGTTCAGGATTTAAACCAGGTTGTCTTTAATATACAGTAGGCAGAGCTGGCAGTATAGATGAGTGGTGTTTGATGGATCAAATGGATGTAAAATATTTTAAACCCTTTCCAAGGTGCAGCCTTTCTTGTGTAACGTTTCCTCTGTCACTTTAAAGTCCATATAGAATAAACAACCGACATTAAATGCCCATATAAAATATGACAGTTATTGTAGCATGGGATGACTGTTTGCCCAACAATAGACAGAGCACATTGGTTTACGACTTATTCCTGGATGAAATATTATATTCCGTGGATGTAATGTGTTATAATTCTGTTCAGAAAACCGCAGTGGAAGGGAAACGACAAGAGATCATCGTCCTGGACTCCAAACGGAGCAATGCCATCAACATCGGTCTGACCGTGCTCCCACCCCCCCGCACCATCAAGACCGCCATCCTCAACTTCGATGAGTACGCGTTGAACAAGGAGGGGATCGAGGTGCGCCGTCGGTTACTTCACCATTATGCCTTCACACACTGAGCACCATAATTCATTGGAGAGTTTACTTCGAAAGGACACAATGACAATGACGTTGAAGTGCAGACTGTCCGCTTCAATTTGATGGTATATTCATACATATCGGATGAACCGTTCAGAAATGACAGCACCTTTTGTACATGGTCCCGCAATTTTTGGGCACTAAAAAACATTAGACAGTTTTAACATAATGTAGAATATAGTGTTAATTGTCAATATTTGGTAGCATATCCTTTGCATGCAATGACTGGTTGAAGGCTGCGATGCATCTACATCACCAGATGCTGGGTATCTTCCCTGGTGATGCTCTGCCAGGCCTGTACTGCAGCCATCTTCAGTTCCTGCTTGTGTTGGGAACTTGTTGCCTTCAGTCTTCGCTTCAGCATCCGGTGATTGACTCGACCATTGAAGGATTTTCCACTTTTTGGCCATCAAAAACCCTTGTGTTGCTCTATCAGTATGTTTAGGGTCATTGTATTGTTGCATGATGAAGTGCTGTCGAATGGGTTTGGAGGCAATTGTTTTTATCTGAGCAGATAAACTATTTCTGTAGACTTTTCTACTTCTGCCTGCAGCCACATCATCGATTAAGAGAAGTGAGCCTGTTCCATTGGCAGTCATACAAACCCAAGACATAACACCCGCTTCACCATGTTTCATAGATGAGGTGATATGCTTTGGATCATTGGAAATTCTTTTATTTCTCCCCCCCTGCCTTTTTCCATCATTGTCTCATCTGTACACGACTTTTATTTTTTTGTGATTTTCCCCGATTTTCCTCCCTTGCCAATTCCCTCTCTAATCCTTCCTAGTTGGCAGCTCCGCAACTTCTTGTACAGGTCTGTGGGATAACGAGGGGCACGCACATGGTTCTTCCAACCACATGTTGCTCGAGTCGCTGATTCCTTTCGCACTGTTCACCCAACACGGAAGCCATTAGTCGGATCATGCACGGGATGATGACGTTTTCTGACTATACCTCCGCAATTGAACCCACAGGCTCGCCATCATGATGTAGACTGTCCTGCAATGCAGCAACTTAGCCCGCTACACCACGCGGACAACACTGTACACAATACCTTTTCCCAAAAGTGTTGGGGCTCGTTTAGGCAGCGTTTGCAAACCGATAGCTTCTCGAATCCACTCGAGCCAAGACAAAATAATTTGCATACTGTTTGTATTTACACTGTCAGGTCTCCAGACAGCAATTGTGCGTTTGTAAGTGTGTCATTCAAGACATTGTGAGCTGGGTGCCTGAGCACTTGCACAGATACCAGACCAGCCCAATGACTTAAAGGTGAATAATTTCCCCTCAATATACATTACTCCTGGGCTGTTTGCAAAGCTCCAGGTGGGTTCTATCACATGGAATTCGAGCAATTGTGTGTCATCCCGAGCTGTGCTGCACAAGCGGATTTGAAAATGTTGCTGAAATATATCGAAATCTATCGTAGTGTAAAAGCCTCTTAGGTGTTTTTAGCAAACTGTAATCTTGCCCTTCTATTCTTCAGCCTTATCAGTGGTATGCATCTTGTAGTGTACCCTCTGCAGTCCTGCTGGTGTAGACTTCTACGTATAGTAGACTTTGACACATCTACACCTGCTTCCAGGTGAGGGCTACTGATCTTTGGGCTCTTGTTAGGTTCGTCACCATAGAGAGTATTCTCTGGTCATCCACATCAGTGGTCGTCCAGGGTCTGTTGGGTCTTTTGGCATAATTAAGTTCACCTGTGTTTTTTTCTTGTTAATGATGAACCAAACTGTTGACCTGGGCATGCCCAGGGTTTAAGCAAAGTTTTGAACCATGTAAAAAAGGTGCTGTCATTTCTGAACAGTTCATCCGATATGTTTGAATGTACCCTCGAATTAAATCTGACAGTCTGCACTTCAGCGTCATTGTCATTGTATCCTTTCGAACTCAAAGTGAATATAACATAAAAAATGTCCCTGTCCAAAGAATTATCGTGCTCACTGTGTATTTCATGATTGTTAACGATGTGTTTCTCTTGGAAGGTTATTACCTGTTAAACTTTTTTAGCTCAGGATGTTACATAAGAAACATAGCTGTGTCTTTGTAACTATACACGAAGTACCAAAGACACACTCTCTAATGCTTTAATGGAACCAAAAAATATTTTACATATTTTGATAAAATTGGTTTCACTTAAAGGTGCCCTGTTTAAAATGTATGAACAGAAATACATTACCTTTCAGTGACCAGCTTACAATGTCTGTATAGAACATGTATTTCATGATATTTAAAATTTTGGAAGAAATTGTGTCACAATGTACAGTAGGTGTATGTAGAAAGCAGATGTTTTGGAAATTTTACTGCAGAATTGTCCAGGATGAGTACAAACAGTGTATTAAAGGTAGATGGTGGTGAGTCTGCACAACAAATACCCATATAGCAAATACTTACTGTATGCTTCTGGAGATTTGAATAGGTAAAGAGCGTTTGCGATTATCTTCACTGATACATACAGGAGTGCACAATGAGAATACCTAAAAACTATGCTCTATCGCGGCATCGACGTGTAAAGCTACATGTACAGAGAGTATGTCTGGACTCTGGCTACACACATAAATCAACTACTTACATAAATGACAGTACCTTTTCCTTGATGCCAGTAACCACAAGTGGCAATACAGTAATGAACCACATCCTCCCCCGAATCATAACAGCTTATATAGGATCTGAATAGAAACAAGCTGCAAGGAATTAATAATCAGATATGACAAGCACCTGAATAAACTACACTGAGACCTATCCATAGTTATTGGAGTTCAGGGGAGTTATGCCACAGCCTTATAACACAGAGACAAACTGAACTTAAAGCAACAGTACATACGTACTGGCAAACATGAACACAAATAAACACAATAGACATATAATGCAATAAATATACTTACATATACATGAGTACATTTCTCAGTTCAAGTGCCACACCATGGTTTCACTTTATTTCGGGTATTCAAGATTCCTATATATAGATGCTCTACAGATATGTACAGTATACTAAAACAAACTATAAAATATACAATGCAATGATTACCTACAGGATTTAGTGCATATTTTGCAATTTGAAAAGGAATTGTAATGATGACATGACGAGTTGTGCTCCCACAAAGTTTGTGAAAGGGCATGGATTAATAAAATGTATGCATTTTTGGCCGTGAATAGTATCGGGAATAATTATCCAATAAATATCAGTTATTCAGATTTGTCTTTAATATCAAGAAGTGTCATTTTACAGCATTTTTACAAGACTTGAAAGTCATAGTAATTCTGTTGTTACGGCTTAAATCTGTAATTTTAATTTTTTAAATTTAACTTAACCTTTATTTAACCAGGTAAGTTGACTAAGAACAGTTTCTTATTTACAGCAACGACCTGGGAGCAATTAGGGTGAAGTGTCTTGCCCAAGGACACAACGACATTTGGCTTAGTCGGGAATTGAACTGGCAACCTTCTGACTACAAGTCTGACTCCCTACCCACTGAGCCATTTAAAACCGGTTCACTCACTGTACGAGACTTGCATTTCCACATCCTACTGACTGTACAGTTTTCACAAAAGAAAAAACGTCTTGAGTGCTGGATTGGCTGTGGTCTTGTGGTTTCTCCGCGGAATTCCTAGAATTAAGTCTGATCTTATAATTAATCACTGGAACGATTAAAGGTTTGCTACACATGCATATTATAAGGTCACTTTCAAACCATAATAAAGACCTTTAGTGGAATTAGGATCATGTAAATAATGATTAATGGTGCATCCCTTCTGCCTGAAGTAATCTGTTGTACATTTTATTATGTACAGTTATTTTGTCATGGGAACGTTCTTAG
Source organism: Umbra pygmaea (assembly GCA_016801145.1). Taxonomy (NCBI): domain Eukaryota; kingdom Metazoa; phylum Chordata; class Actinopteri; order Esociformes; family Umbridae; genus Umbra; species Umbra pygmaea. The sequence goes on along the minus strand of JACXGM010034840.1, from coordinate 987 downwards.
CGGAGCGCTGCACCGTACGGCTTCTTCCACCTTGTGCCAGTAAAGTATGGTTCCCACTGACAGACTAACAGAAAGGTAGAAAGTTCAGATGTCACACGAGGTTGGATTTCAGGGCAGGAATTATGGGTTTTCCAAAAGCAAAGATGTTTGTTGATAGAAAAAAGAAAAAACTAGCAGCACCCTGACTCTACGGTGTCTACATCTCTCCAGTGTCTCGGGTCCTCATATTCTCCTCCTGTCACTCCAACCACATTCCGTGCGAGTTTGTGTGTGCGTGCGTGCACGCCTGTGTCTCGTATGGATTGATAATGTAATTTATTTTTCTCTCAGAAAATTCTGACAATGATCCCAACGGAGGAGGAGAAACAGAGGATCCAGGAGGCCCAGCTCATGAACCCTGACACCCCCCTGGGCTCGGCGGAGCAGTTCCTCCTCACCTTGTCCTCCATCACGGAGCTGTCCGCCCGCTTGCAACTCTGGGCCTTCAAGATGGACTACGAGGTCATAGAGAAGGTCAGCTTACCAGCACCTGTCTGTCACCGCCTCCCTCGTGCAAACATGCACGATCACACTTCCATAAGTGTGCATCATCATAGCAAAACAATAGAGAATTAGGATTAGGAATATGGTCTTGTTATAGTGAACATGCCAAGGTGACTTAGTAAGGGAAAAAAGACGGTTGTTTTCCACACTGAACCTGATGACTATCCTTCAGGGTCATATTTGTGATAGTTTGTTGGATTCTGGTTGAACAAAGAACGAAATTCATTAATTCTGGACAGTGTTGTGTATAGTTACTTTTAGGAGTACTTTTTAGTTACTTGATGAGTTCACAAGTTTTGGGAAGTCCCTAATTAAGACAAAATTATCAGGTAAATGGAGTTCATTTCTTTACAGTGACCTATAAAACAAATAGAAAGAGTAAAGAACATATCAATCATGGTCACCAGTAAGATATTAACTCCATTTACCTGATCATTTTGTCTC
>JACXGM010034839.1:0-11855 GCA_016801145.1 Umbra pygmaea | reverse complement strand
ATTGAAGTTTCATGTGTTATATGACTGTGGCACTGACAGGTACAGTTTCATGTGTTATCGGACTGTGGTACTGACCCATACAGTTAGAAGTGTATTGGAACTCTGGTACAGACACATACAGTTTGATATAGTATGGGACTGTGGTTCTGACACGTACAGTTCAATGTGTTCTTGGACTGTGGTACTGACCCGTACAATTTGATGTGTATTGGGACTGTGGTACTGACCATTACAGTTTCATGTGTATTGGAAATGTGGTACTGACCCATACAATCTGATGTGTTATGGGATTGTGGTACTGAGCCGAAATGTTTCATGTGTTATGGGACTGTGGCACTGACCTGTACAGTTTGAAGTGTATTGGGACTGTGCTGTAAAGTTTCATATGTAATGGGCTGTGGTACAGACACATACAGTTTGATGTGTTATGGGATTGTGCTACTGACACTTACACTTTGATGTGTTATGGGACTGTGTTGATGACCCACCCAGTTTAATGTGTGATAGGACTGTGTTACAGATGCATCATTTTAATGTGTTATAGGACTGTGGTACTGACTAATCCAGTTTCATATGTATTGGGACTGTGGTACTGACCCATGCAGTTAGACATGTTATGGGACTGTGGTACTTACACGTGCAGTTTGACGTGTTATGGGGCTGTGGTACTGACCCGTACAGTTAAATGTGTATTGGAATTGTGGTACTGACCTGTACAGTTTGACGTGTTAAGGGACTGGTACTGACCCATCCAGTTTGATGTGGATTGGGATTGTGGTATTGATCCATGCAGTTCGATGTGTTTTGGAACTGTGGTTCTGACCCATACAATTTGATGTGTTATGGGACTGTGGTACTGACCCATACAGTAAGATGTGTATTGGAACTTTGGTACTGACTTGTACACTTTGATGTGTTATGGGACTGTGTTGATGACCCGTACAGTGTGATGTGTATTGGGACTATGGTACTGACCCATGCAGTTAGATATGTTATGGGACTGTGGTACTGACCCGTACAGTTAAATGTGTATTGGAATTTTGGTACTGACCAGTACGGTTTGATGTGTTAAGGGACTGTGGTTCTGACACATCCAGTTTGATGTGCATTGAGACTGTGGTATTGACCCATGCAGTTAGATAGGTTATGGGACTGTGGTACTGACCCGTACAATGTGATGTTTTATGGGACTGTGGTACTGACAGGGTTCAAAATTAGCACCATTTACCAGCCAAAATCTGGTGAAATATGTAGGTGACTGGTAGATTTGCTTCATTCACAAGCCAAAAAAACTATATTAATCTATTCATTGGCTGGTCAAATTTGAACATTCACTAGTCATTTGGCTGGTGGATGAAAAAGTACATTTTAAACCCTGGGTACTGACCCATCAATTTTTTATTTGTTAGGGAACTCTGGTATTGACCCATCCATTTGAATGTGTTATGGGACAGAGGTGACCCAGCCAATTCAACGTATTATGGGACTGTAGTACTAACCAATCCAGTTTGGTGTGGTATGGGACTGTAGAACTAATATGTACATTTTGATGTATTATGGGACTGTGAAACTGACCCACCCTGTTTAATGTGTTTCGGGACAGTGGTGCTGACCCGTCCTTTTTGATGTGTTATGGGACTGTGGTACTGACCCATCCAGTTTGATGTGTTATGGGACTGTTGTGCTGACCCATCCCGTTCAATGTGTAATGGGACTGTGGTGCTTACCCATCCCGTTTAATGTGTTCTGGGTCTGTGGTACTTACCTGTCCGGTATGATGTGTTTTGTGACTCTGGTACTTACTCCTACTGTTTCATTTACTGTGGTAAGGACCTATCCAGCTTGATGTATTATGGGACCTTTGTACTGAGCCATCCATTTTAATGTGTTATGAAACTGTGGTACTGACATGTACAGTTTGATGAGTGATGGGACTGTGGTGCTGACCCGTACAGTTAGATGTGTAATGGCATTGTGGTACTGACCAGTATAATTTGGTGTGTTTTGGGACTGTGTTACTTACCTCGCCCGTTTGATGTGTTATGGTACTGTGGTACTGACCCATCTTGTTTGATGTGTTATGGGACTGTGGTAGTGACCCGTCCAATATGATTTGAAATTGGACTGTGGTAATGACCCATACTGATTCATGTATAATGGGATTGTGGTACTGAACCATCCAGTTTGATGTGTTATGGGACTTCATGACTCACCTATCTAGTTTGATGTGTTATGCGATTGTGGTACTGAACCATCAGTTTCATATGTCATGGAACTGTGGTAATGACTGATACCGTTCAATTTGTTAAGGGACTGTAGTACTGACTTGTCATTTTTGCTGTCTTATGGGACTGTGGCACTGACCCATCTAGTTGAATGTACTATTAGACTCAGGTACTAACCTATCCAGTTTGATGTGTAATGGGATTGTGGTACTGACCTGTAGAGTTTATTATTTAATGGGAGTGTGGTAATGACCCTTCCAGTTTTTTGTACTATGGGACTGTGGTACTGACCGATTCACTTTGATGTGTTATGGGACTATGTTTCTGACTAGTACAGTTTGATGTGTAATGGGACTGCTGTACTAACCCATCCAGTTGGATGTGTTATGTAACCGTGGTGCTGACTGTTGCAGTTTGATGTGTTATGGGACTGTGGTATTTACCCATACATTTTGATGTGTTATGGGACTGTGGTATTTACCCATCCAGCGTGATATGTAATGGGACTGTGGTTCAGACCCTCCCAGTTTGATGTATAATGGGACCGTGGTACTGACCTGTCCCGTTTGTTGTGTTATAGGTCTGTGGAACCGACCCATGATGTTTGATCTGTTATTGGACTGTGGTACTGACCCGTCTAGTTTGATGTGCTATTTGACTCTGCCACTGACCCATCCAGTTTGGTCTGTTATGGGACCGTGGTACGGACACTTACTGTTTGATGGGTAATGGGACATTGGTACTGACCTGTTTCTTTTGCTGTGCAATGGGACATTTGTACCGTCACAACTGATGGTGTTGTTGTTGGTGCAGCTGATATTGCGGTTGGAGAGAGAGATCGAGACAGATGCGAGCAAGTGTGTTCGAGATGTTTAATGAACACATTGGTTATCTAAAATGTAGTTCTCTGCTAATGCTGACGAAGTCTGTATACCAGCTGGACAACAAAAACGTATGCCGTCTATTATGCTCTAAACCAGCATAGACACGCTAACAGAACAACAGGGCATACGCCTGTCTGAAATATACCAACGTACCCTACATACAACTTATATTGGACACATTTGGTAGAATACTACCTAGAAGCAGCCGGAGAGTCCACCATCGACAGAGGCAAAAGCCCATAATAAGGTGCACCAAACGTTCTGGAACACGGGGACTATATAGGCATCTTTATTACTCATTACCGACCGGTGTGGGTATTTACCCAGAACCCAGTGGCGGCTGCTTGTCTTTCAAATAGGGGGAGCTCATTTTCAGCCTACATAAAAAAAATTACATTTATTTATACGTTAATTCTGCCCTACGTTCCTTTTCAAGAAAATGCTCTGTGACCCTGTCGTACCAACTAGGCGTCTTTTCCAGTGACTTGACCAGTGTCCTCTCAATGGCCAGCAGAGCTAGGCTGCTTAAACGGCCTTGGCCCATTGTGTTACGTGTGTAGGACTTGAGCCACTGTAAATAGGAGAAGCGACTTTCTACACCTGCAGATGTAGCTCCAATTGTTACCACTAATGAGAACATTTTGTAAAGCTGAGGCATTGCACTGTCCAACTCCATGTCTTTAAGGTACACTAAGTAATCACACAGCTTTTCCCTTTTACCCTGCAAGTGTTGATCTGAATACACGACTTGACGTTCAGACCTCAGTCTCCCTGAATTAAAGTGATGGCGATAACTTCAGGTCCACAATATTAGCAGTGTCTGCCATCGTGTGCCGTTTGCTAGCTGGCTAGTTCACCCCTACGACACTAGCCTAGCCTACTGTATGAATGAATGCCTGAATGAATGAATGGATCTAATGAAACAATATTAAACTCGAAGGAGGAAATGTGGAAATGTGCTATATGTAGGTGATTCTGAACGAACTCGTCTTCGAGATGAATGTGTTCTAAAGCATTTTCAGTCAATAAAATGTTAACAGAATAGTACATATTTGACCATACATTTTTTGACATTACAGGGGAAGCCGAGCTTTCCTTGCCATCTTAAAGAAATCACACCAGCCCCATTCATGTGTAAAGAGTGCCGGCCATAATTCCCAGTGTCCAGAAGGGTGTCTCGTCTGGAGCAGCTGATGTTAAGTGTCTTGCTCATGGACACCTCATTGCTAGGTCAGGTGGAACCACCAACCTTCCAGTTGCAAGACAACCTACATCAACCACTGAGCCACTGCTGCCCCTGTGTTATGAGACCGTGGTACATCAGTTTGGACAAACCTGTCCCGTTTGATGTACAATTGTGCTCATAAGTTTGCATACCCTGGCAGAAATTGTGAAATGTCTGCATTGATTTAGACAATATAACTGTTTTCCCACACCTGTGGCCTTTTAAATTGCAATTAGTGTCTGTGTATAAATAGTAAATGAGTTTGATAGCTCTCACATGGATGCACTCAGCAGGCTAGATACTGAGGCATGGGGAGCAAAAAAGAACTGTCAAAAGGCCTGCATAATAATGTACTGAATCTGTATAAAGTTTGAAAAGGATATCAAAAGATATCCAAAGCCTTGCAAATGCCAGTCAGTACTGTCGAGTCACATATAAAGAAGTGGAATATTCAGGGATCCCTTGAAACCAAGCCAAGTAGACCAAGAAGTATTTCAACCAATACTGCCAGAAGTATTGTTCAGAACACAAAGAAAAACCCACACGTAACCTCAGAAGACATACAGGCTGCTCTGAATAAAGACATGGTTGTTGTTTCAAGGAGCACAATAAGATGATACTTAAACAAAAATTTGCTGCATGGTCGAGTTGCCAGAAAGAAGCCTTTACCACAAAAAGGCCCGATAACAGTATGTCTGATAACACCTTGACACGCCTTAAAGCTTCTGGCGCACTGTAATTTGGAGTGACAATACCAAAATAGAGCTTTATGGTCACAACTTACTTTGACACTTTGACTTTGACTTTGATAACTATAAGCGCTATGTTTGGAGGTGTAAACAAGGCCTATAGTGAAAAGAATACCATCCCCACTGTGAAGCATGGTGGTGGCTCACTGACATTTTGGGGGGGTTGTGAGCTCCAACAACACAGGGAACCTTGTGAAAATTGATGGCAAGATGAATGCAGCATGTTATCAGACAATACTGGCAGACAATTTGCATTCTTCTGCACAAAAGCTGCGCATGGGACGTTCTTGGACATTTCAACATGACAATAAATTACCCTAAACACAAGGCCAAGTTGACCCTCCAGTGCTTACAGCAGAAAAAGTGAAGGTTCTGGAGTGGCCATCATAGTCTCCTGACTATAATATCATCGAGTCACTCTGGGGAGATCTCAAACGTGCAGTTCATGCAAGACGACCAAAGACTTTGCATGACCTGGAGGCATTTTGCCAAGACGAATGGGCAGCTATACCACATGCAAGAATTCGGGGCCTCATAGACAACTATCACAAACGACTGCACGCTGTCATTGAGGCTAAACGGGGCAATACACTTTATTGAGAACTGAGGGTATGCAGACTTTTGAACAGGGGTCATTTCATTATCTTCTTTGATGCCATGTTTTGGTTTATGATTGTGCCATTCTGTTCCAACCTACAGTTGAATATGAATCACATGAGAACATTTCGTTTTCCTGCTCACTCGTGCTTTCTTTAAACATTTTACATTTATTACCAAATGTCCAGGGATTTACAAACTTTTGGGCACAACTGTATAATGGGACCGTCCAGTTTGAAATGTTATGGGACTGTGGTACTGACTCATCCAGTTTGATGTGTCATGAGACTGTGGTACTGACCCATCTAGTTTTATGTATAACGGGACTGTGGTACTGACCCATCTAATTTGATCTGTTATAATACTGTGGTACTGACCCATACAGCTTCATATGTTATGGGATTGTGGTACTGACCCATCTAGTTTGATGTGTTATGGGACTGTGGTACTGACAGGTCCAGTTTGAAGTGTTATGGGACTGTGGTACTGACCCATACAGCTTCATGTGTTTTGGGACTGTGGTACTCACCCATACAGCTTCATGTGTTATGGGATTGTGGTACTGACCCATGTAGTTGGATGTGTTATGGGACTGTGGTACTGACCCGTCCAGTTTGATGTGTTATCGGACTTTGCTACTGAAGCGGGTCTGCGTTCTGTGCCAGTTAGCATTTGGGGACAGTGGAGAAATGAGCCAGACTCAGATCTTTAGGGGTACAGGGGATGTTTTGGCATGTGTGTCATTGCCACATTTTATTTGTGTGTGCCAGCGCCAGCGGCATGTCGTGTTTGTGTCTCTCTGTGCCTTCCAGCTCAACTCAGGCATGGCCGCTGTCTGATCAGATGGCCGATCAAACACTAATCATTCCCTCACGGCCCATAGCGAAGTAAAGCTGTCATTAATTTTGCGGAATTACATCAAATGTGAGGCATTCTTTATGTGTCCGGGAGGCTGAGAGACAGTTATACGACGCCGGGCTGCTGCGCTAAGCAGATGGAGCGGCTCGGCTGTGCATACTAAACACCGCCGACCGTCCAACCCCCACGGTTTCTCCTGCTCCTCTCTCCCACTTCCTCCTGCCTCCTCTCCCCACAAGGCTCTATCACTACCCATCTCTTTTAATCCTGCTCTCCTCCTTCAACCTCTCCTACTTCCTTTCTTCCTTCGTCATATGTGCTGCCCTCATTTCAGTGTCATTTACCTCGTCCTTTTGCTCTTCCTTACTTTTCCTCTGCTTCATTTGTCCTTCTTGTGTCTTTGCCTCCATGACGACCGTTACTGGTAACACCTTTACTCCCCTGGCGCCTCCTCCACCTCTTCTCATTATTCAGGTAATACTAACGCCCTTGTCACGTACACTCAAAATTTTCCTTTATTTAAAAGTGACCTCACTGCCCAGGCTTTAAATATCCTTTCCAAATCTTCCTGTTCAGTTTATTTGTCACATGCTCAAAAAAAGCTTATTTAGCTGCATTTGAAGTAAAAACCTTGCACCACGGCCCCAGACAGTGCAACAAGTGAAGAAGTACTGTGAGGGTCACTGTATTTAGCCACCCCAAATTTCCAAAAACATTGGAGTAGGAAACCTGCTGAAACATAATCATGTCTACTCTCTGCCGTAATGTGTGGCTTCTCCAGAGATTTTCACTCCTCAGTCTGAAACATTGACAGGTGTGGTTCTACCATGAATGTGTTCCTCTCATAACAAAAGGTTAGGTGATAGGGTCAAGGAACAGTTAGCAGCTACGTCACACCCCCCATTCATCCTGAATTAGTCGTCTTTACCGATGACTTGGTACACATCCAAAAATGTGGTCATGTGATAAGACGTGTGGCTCCAAAAAAGGAGCCATGTCACCTGCTGACTGTTAATCATTGTGATGCAGGACAGTAAGTCGTTACCAGGCCGACGCGATTTAGTGACATCACACCATTTCTCCATATTAATTATTTTTAAAAATTAAGATAGAGGGGGATGAAGGGATGGAGCAGAGAAAATATAAAATTAAAAACTCAAAATGCACTGTTCCAAATTATTATTCACAACTGAGATTCAAAACATTGAAGATGATATGGTCATTTGTTGAATTTGCAGCATTAGGAGGTATATATTTAATTAAATCAAAATCTATTTCAATCAAACAACATACATGTTAACATTGGAACCCTTCTTTGATATCACCTTCACAATTCTTACAACCATTGAACTTGTGAGTTTCTGAAGAGTTTCTGCTTGAATTCCTTTGCAGGATGTCAGTATTGCCTCCCAGAGCTGCTGTTTTGATGCAAACTGCGTACCACCCTCAATGATCTTATGCTTGAGGATGCTCCAAAAGTTCTCAATAGGGTTGAGGTCAGGGGAGGATGGGGCCACACCATGAGTTTCTCTCCTTTTATGCCCATAGAAGCCAATGACACAGAGGTATTCTTTGCAGCATGAGATGGTGCACTGTCATGCATCAAGATGATTTTGCTACGGAAGGCACGGTTCTTCTTTTTATACCATGAAAGAAAATGGTCAGTCAGAAACTCTATATACTTTGTCACAGTCATTTTTACACCTTCAGCTCTCTCCCCATGATTCCGGCCCAAAACATGACTCCGCCACCTCCTTGCTGACGTTTCAGCCTTATTGGGACATGGTGGCCATTCACAAACCATCCACTTCTCCATCCATCTGGACCATCCAGGGTTGCACGGCACTAATCAGTAAACAAGGCCCCTTGCAACCATTTCTGCTTGTGAGCATTGGTTAGGGGTGTCCAAATAGTAGGTTTATGCACAACAGCAAGCCTCTGGAGGATCTTACACCTTGAGGTTCGCAGGACTCCAGAGGCACCAGCAGCTTCAAACACCTGTTTGTTGCATTGTAATTGCCTTTTAGCAGCTGCTCTCTTAATCTGGTGAATTTGTCTGGTAGTAACCTTCCTCATTATGCCTTTTTCTGTACAAACCCGTCAGTGCTCTGAATCAGCCACAAATCTCTTCACAGTACGATGATCACGCTTAAGTTTTTGTGAAATATCTAATGTTTTCATACCTTGTTCAAGGTATTGCACTATTTGATGCTTTTCCGCAGCAGAGAGATCCTTTTTCTTTCCCATATTGCTTGAAACCCGTGGCCTGCTTAATAATGTGGAACGTCCTTCTTAAGTAGTTTTCCTTTAATTGGGCTCACCTGACAAACACATTATCACAGGTGTCTGAGATTAACTTCAGTGATCCAAAGAGCACAGAGACACAATACCATCCATTAGTTTGACTGCATATTTAAACAAAATATTTAATGTTTATGACACTTAATTCCAATTTGCATAATAACTTGGAACGCGGTGTAAGGAGAGAGATAGATGGATAGATAGAAATATACACTCACCAGCCACTTCATTAGGTATGCAAAGTTCACATTATCTCAAACTGGTTTCTTGAGAGTAACAATGATTTATTTTATATAATAATGTCAATATGGTCCAACATCCCTGAGGAAGATTTCCAGACCCTTGTTATTTATATGCCACAAATAATAAAGGCAGTTCTGAAGGTTAAAGGGTGTCCAACCCAATACTAGCAAGGTGTACCTAATCAAGTGGCCAGTGATTGTAAATAGAGAGGAAAATATATAGAGAGATATAGGTAGAGATAGATAGATATATAGATAGATAGATAGATAGATAGATAGATAGATAGATAGATAGATAGATAGATAGATAGATAGATAGATAGAACAAGTATTTGATACACTGCTGATTTTGCAGGTTTTCCTACTTCCAAACATGTAGAGGTCTGTAATTTTTATCATAGGTACACTTCAACTGGAAGAAGCATAATCTAAAACAAAAATCCAGAAAATCACATTGTATTATTTTTAAATAATTAATTTGCATTTTATTGCATGACATAAGTATTTGATCACCTACCAACCAGTAAGAATTCCATCTCTCACAAACCAGTTTTTTTTTAAGAAGCCATCCTGTTCTCCACTCATTACCTGTATTAACCGCACCTTTTTGAACTCTTTAACTGTACAAAAGACACCCGTCCAGAAAAAGACGTCCGGGGTTCCATGCAAGATCTTACCTTGTGGGGCATCAATTATCATGAGGAAGGTGAGGGATCAGCCCAGAACTACACGGCAGGACCTGGTCAATGACCTGAAGAGAGCTGGGACCACAATCTCAATCAAAACCACAATCAACACACTATGCCTACATGGATTTAAATCCTGCAGTGCACGCAAAGTCCCCCTGCTCAAGCCAGTGCATGTCCATGCCCATCTGAAGTTTGCCAATGACCATCTGGAAGATCCAGAGGAGGAATATGAGAAGATCATGTGGTCTGATGAGACAAAAATAGAGCTTTATGGTCTAAACTCTACTCACCGTGTTTGGTGGAAGAAGTAGGATTAGTACAACCCCAAGAAAACCCTCCCAACCGTGAAGCATGGAGGTGGAAAAATCATTCTTTGGGGATGCATTTCTGCAAAGGGGACAGGACGACTGTCCCGTACTGTCCCGTATTGATGAGAGGATGGATGGGGCCATGTATCAGGAGATCTTGGCCAACAACCTCCTTCCCTCAGTAAGAGCATTGAAGATGGGTTGTGGCTGGGTCTTCCAGCATGACAACGACCCGAAACACACAGCCAGGGCAACTAAGGAGTGGCTCCGTAAGAAGCATCTCAAGGTCCTGTAGTGGCCTAGGAAGTCTCTAGACCTGAACCCAATAGAAAATCTTTGGAGGGAGCTGAAAGTCCGTATTGCCCAGCGACAGCCCCGAAACCAGGAGTGGGCCAAAATCCCTGCTGCAGTGTGTGCAAACCTGGTGAAGAACTACAGGAAACAAATGATCTCTGTAAGTGCAAACAAAGGTTTCTGTACCAAAAATTGAGTTCTGCTTTTCTCATGTATCAAATATGTATATCATGCAATAAAATGCACATTGATTATTTAAAAATCATACAATGTGATTTTGTGGATTTTTGTTTTGGAATCTGTCTCTCGCAGTTGAATTGTACTTATGACAAAAAACTTACAGACCTCTACATGCTTTGTAAGTAGGAAAACCTGTGGCAGTGTATCAAATACTTGTTCTCCCCACTGTAGATAGATAGATATATAGATATATAGATATATAGATAGATAGACAGATAGATAGATAGATAGATAGATAGATAGATAGATAGATAGATAGATAGATAGATAGATAGATAGATAGATAGATAGATAGATAGATAGATAGATAGATAGATAGATAGATTTGTATGGAGATGATTAGCTGGGCCTGAAGTCTGAACAAAAGTCTGGGATCCAGACACCCTGTCCTAGGGCTATGAATCACAAGGCACCGCAGTGTGTGTGTGTGTGTGTGTGTGTGTGTGTGTGTGTGTCCGGGTTTGTGTGTGTATGCCAGCCAGTTCCACTCTGTTAAAATGATCTTAACACTCTTTATTGGCTACTCTCATACAGTACATGGGCTGTCTGCAAACAATTAATGACTTATAACAGCCACTATTTAGATAAGGCTCTCTGTTCATATCGGTATAAAAGTAATTTATGTTTACAAAGAAGATCCCCAGGGTATATAACTCTGAGTACTCTGTTTATTAATAAAAGATGTAACACTCTAAGACAGTAAATTCAATTTGTATATGTGTCTGCAAAACGGTTCCACGGAGGTGTGAGCTTCCGCAGGTGTTCACTCTTCCCTTGTACTTAATTGATTAGTCATTAATTGGTTCGGATCATCACTTGAATCTCTCTGTCTTCATTTGGATCCAATTGAAAGGAAAAAAACTGCACACACCAGGCCCTCATTGGAATCGTGTTACCCCAATTTGAATCAACTAAGTGTTTTGGTTTGGTTTAAGTATACTGCCCTCTGGTGTACACTGAGAAACATTCTGTTGGGACCATCACGTCCATTGCTATATGACCACAGTGTACTCATCTTCTAATGGCTACTTCTAGCAGGATAGTGTGCCATGTCATAAAGCTCACATCATCTCAAGCTGGTTCATTGAACATGATTATAAGTTCACTCTACTCAAATGGCCTCCACAGTCACCAGATCTCACTTCATATGAGCATCTTTGGGATGTGATTAAAGACAGGAAGTGTCTCTGTGTGAAGGTGTTTATATATTAATGACAGGAAGTGTCCCTGTGTGAAGGTGTTT
>JACXGM010034838.1:0-12172 GCA_016801145.1 Umbra pygmaea | reverse complement strand
CAGTCATATAATCCATTCACGTTCCCCCAGTCATATACCCCAGTCATATAATCCATTCACGTTCCCCCAGTCATATACCACAGTCATATAATCCATTCACGTTCCCCCAGTCATATTCCCCAGTCATATAATCCATTCACGTTCCCCCAGTCATATACCCCAGTCATATAATCCATTCCAAAACACCAGTCACATACCCCATTCACATACCCTATTCAGTTCACATACCCCATTCATGTAGCCCAGTCATATACCCCATTCACATATTCCATTCTTATAAACTGTGGTTTGACCCCTAAATGCTGATAGTTGTGATACAGTACTGTGATACACTAATAAATATACAATAAAATATACAATAAAAGCATATTGTGTATTGGCCAGTGTGGTACATGGCCAATACACCAAATGCACAACACAACACAAAGTGCCTGGACAGAGCGCTTAGCCGTGGTATATTAGCAATATATCACAAACCTAAGATTCTTTACTCATTTTATGAATCAGTCACCATCCCAATTAGAGCAGTGAAAAGGGATATGATGTCATAACCCTCGAATATGGTTTCATATACCACGGCTATCAACCAATCAGCATTCAGGATTCCAATTACTTTGTTTATAAAAGACCATATTTCTATATGCCTGCCCTTTACCTGATGCACCAGGCCTATAGCCCAGGCCCTGTTCATCAGTCCTTTAAATGGGAAATTTACAGGCATGAATGTAAACACACATTTCACACACATATTTTTCCCAGGAAATGAACCCACTATCCTGACTTTGCAAATGTTGCTTCAGAAGACCACAACTCGCCTTACAGTATAAAGGCCTATGCTAGGTGATGTATTCTGGGATGACTGGTTGCAACGATCAGCGCTGTATTAGCAGCTATCAGCACATATCCCATATCCCAGTGTCTGCACCTTTGATAACCACATCCTGTACCACCACAGAGGAAGTCAGGGAGGAACCCTGTCTAAACATGATACAGGGTCACATCTTTTCTCATCGCCCCAAGGACATAATACCACGTGTCTTGACACTGTACACTTCAAACTTGCATCCACGCACACAGATTACAGAGGCTGACAGTACTGTGGTGTGACTGGCTGCTCTCCTCTGTTATCATGTCTCGGGTCTCTGGTGATGACATCAGAACCACACATGGGCTATTTCTGTTTCGGTTGCCGGGTGAAAATGAGGTCATGTCTGATGTCCTGAATGTGATGAAGACCCATATCAAAGTGGTCATGCAAGAATTATAGCTTTATGAAAACAGTTGTGTTTGGTGCAAAGGCACACACATAGTTTTGATGGGATGTAATCTCACAAAAGTGGATTTTCTCAATAAACCGTGAGAACAGTTCTTGTGTAATACGTTGTTTGTAAAGGGCCGCCATATGTTATGCACACACTGTTAATAGTTTAGGGATGAAACTGTACACAGATTCTCAACACTTTCTTGCCCTTTTCTGTCCTCTGTGGCCTGCACTAATTCTTCCCTTTAAACTATGACCTGGCGTCTACACACCTCTCTTTCCATACAGGAAAGCATATAAGTTGCTTCAGACAAACCATCAAATAAATGGCATCGAAGACATACTGGCACATTTAGGCTGAACACAAGATAGATCTAGACTAAAAGGGGACAATACACTTCTTGAATTTTAATCTATATATCTTTTAATTTAATGGAATTCCACTCTTGATATCAGATAAATAAAAATATTAAAATTGATCTAGACTTTTAAGAAAATTTCCCTGTTGTCTATTGGCTAGAGAAATGTGAACGTGGGTCGGAAGAGTGTTGTTAGCTATTAAGACCTTTTAATATAATATTTAAGGACTTTTCCGGAATCCTCTCCTCGATGTCCCACACAAAGTACATGGCCTGTGCACTTCCATCTCTCCTGTCTCTCAGTCTCCTTCCCTAGGGGTGACGGGGAGAAGCCTGGAGCCAAGCAGGGCTGCAGACATGAGTAATGTGGCAAAGACTGACTCAAAACACTCAGACGTCAGCTTGGAGCCATCTATGACTCACACACACACAAACACTGTGTGCCGGGTAATAAAGACAACCTGATACGGTTTGGGCACCATACAGGGTGCTTCCTTTGATCAGGAGTTATGGACAAAGTACAAATCTGTCAACAATTACCTCAGCGTGTTTACAGTGTCAATAACCCAGTTACGTTAAAGATGTGCAGTTAGCTCTTTCTTTTGTCCTGTAACAACAGTAGGAGGGATTAATATGGGGATTTAGCAGTGTAATAAAACCAGTCATTTAATTACCATGTGCAATGTTAGTAAGTTCATTTCATGTTATGTGGCAAATGACAAGAAAATGTGATGGAATAGAAAATGTTGCGTACAATTTTGCCCTGTGGTCAGTGTGTATAGCGCAACCTGTGGCCTCCTGCCGGACCTGTCCCATGGTTCACCTTGAGGGGAGAAGTCCTAACGCGGATGAAATGTGAGCCCAGCGTCTTTGTCCTCTGAGGTAGAATAGGATGTGACCACAACTCCAAGAATGGAAACACAGAGTCAGCTTGATGATCGAGTGATTCTCCTTAGAAAAACACACAGACACACACACCCAAAAGCACACACACTTGTGTCCGTATCCACAACCACACAAACGAAGACAAAACAAAACATCAGGCCACACACACATTCACACGTTTGTTGTTTAATCCTTGTGGGATTTCATTTTGTATTAAGTCAATATTACATGAATGCATCCACTATCAAGGATAATAGCAATCACTGCACGTGTCACCAGAAAGCAGAAGAGCAACATGAGAGTCGAGGGGCTGTCCTTTATTCATAACAAATATGATAATGGTAACATCCAATCAGCGTAGGGTTCCACCTTAAAGTATGAGGGCATAGCACCTTGATAATTCATGAATCTTGGCAGCACATCAAAGCCTTTCCACACTGAAATCCTCAAATGTCAGACTTGCTGTTAGCCAGACTACATGTAACAAATTACCACAGTCTGAGGCTGCCCATGACCACTGACAAAGAGCTGTACCTACTGTACACTGTCTGCGTTGCTGTTGACTGATGCAGGCCTGCAAATCTAAGGACTGCAAAAAATGGGGTGTCTAAAAACAAGATAAAAACACTAAATTCGAGGGAGAAGGTACTAAAAATAAGTGAAATTATCTGTCCATGCAGCAAGATAATTTCACTTGACAAGATGTCTTGAATTAAGTGAGGTTCAGCTTGATTTAAGATTATAGTGTGAAGTTTAACACGTAAAATAAGAAATTCACTCTTAAAACAAGATAAATTATTTAACACTTCTAAATCTAAGTTTTTTTTATCTTGGTAAGAACCAAATAATTTGCAGTGAAAGGCACCTACTGTCGGCCTATAGGTATGGCCCAGACTCCTGATTATCAGTTTGCACTGATAACTGAGGTTGTTCAGGCATGGTAACATGCATAATGGTCTACACTGCAAAATCCCTTGAAGACACTTAGCAGAGCTTATTTAAAGACAATTTTAGCACTGTGAAAAATCTGTAACAAAAGTGTCCAAAACATAATCTGACCTTTTACTGCACAAATTCAAGTTACACACACAGGAAACCACACACACGCACAGGAACACACACACATGGAGGCACACCTCCACTTTGCATCTATTACATGTTTATTATTCATGAAGGAGTAATGTGAGGTGTCTCTGTTGTAATGCCTGCTAATGGCTTTTAGACTTAACCGCCACTGCCTATGAATAAATAATTTCAGTCAAGGCACAGGCCACACCTCTCTTACGGCCTCTGATGACGGACACTATAGTAGTGTATAGTGAGTTTGCGTGTATGTGGAAATGTCACACTTAGTTGTTCCCAATACACCACTAGGCCAATAGAACAAGAAGGGTTCATATGTTTTTGACATGAGGTAGAGCATGTATCTAGCTCTCAACTTTACCATTGGACTGCAACAATCCCCAAAAACACAGGGACATGCAACTCTGTGCACATGTTTCTCGGATGTTGAGCTGAGAGCCCTTTCTCTGGTGGCCATCCAGACTTGGTCTGAGGGTGAGAGGGTTGAGGATTGAGACTTGTGGGTCATATCGATTCTCTGCGTGCTGCGTCTGTATTGACAGAGAGATCCGTTTCAGGAAGTGACCTTGGCACTCCCAGACACATGGACGGACAAATGGACAAAGAGATAATCTGAGCAATGGTTATTTGGACGCATCACTGTCTCCCATCCATGATGCACCATGCTGGCACGCATCAGCCCAACAAAAAAAAGCCTATTATTGTGTCATCTAGTGCAATGTCATGCAATGTTTCCAAGCTTCACCATATAATTACAGCTTATATATAGTACACAGCAAATTCTCCAGTGTTAAATTAACATTGTCAGGTGGTTTAACACTGCCCACTGTTATCACTTAACACTGGTTCAGTGTCTATATGAGTCCACACTGACAGTGTTAATTTAACATTTGAGAATTTGCTGTGTCACCAACACTAGCTAAACTTCACCTATGGGGTTTAGTTAATTAGCCATGACTGAACGAATGGGGAGAAAACAGATATAACCATTTACTAGTACATCTCTGTTAGTAGGACAGAGTGGTATAAAGTGGAAGGAGCACAATTTATAATTTCAAAAAAGGTGCTATTTGTAGAATGTGTGTAGATTTTTACAGAGTGAAAACAGAACTACTTTCTCTTAAGGTGACCAGGTTGCAAAAGCTGTAGTATACTATATAGCCAAACGTATATAAACACACCTATTAAAGGCCTCAGTATACTGCCATTGCAGACCTGTCCCGCGACAATGAGGTCACGACACTAGTTGCAGTCTTCTCCTGAACAGAGGTGTCGCAACTGAGGAGAGGCTACCGACATCGCTATTTCTACAGACTAGAAGAAGAAGAAAAAGTTAAATGATGGCAGAACCAAGGGGGTAGCTTTTCATCCGCAAGTCGAGGCTTGTATGTAGCGAGTCAGATGCTACCAGGCTATCAGCTCACGTTAGCATTCCATTCATTCCAAGGAGTTTAGGGGTCACTTTGACAGCGAATAAATTGAAATCGGAAGCGTTTAAAGACTCTATTTCTCCATTGTTTATTTCTAAAGATATGGGGCTATGTATAAAAAACTCCAATACCTTGTACCTCACGCTATGGCCCTGTATCAGCAGTTTTTGTAAACGTATGCTAGTTCCTGACTCATAACCACGTGACTTCCTGTCGCACAGTAGAGAAATTACCGTATATTCCAGTAGGAACTCGCAGACAATCGGTGGGACGTGGAGGCATACAGTCAAGGGAGAAGCCCATCGGAACAAAATATTTCTTTCTCTATTTCTACTATGGTCTCAAGTCTCTACATGAGCAAGATTCGGGAATGCTGTCTATGCAAATGGGAGCAGATTCTTCAGGCGCATCTAACATAAAAATTACCGCTTTCAGAGACGTTGCTCACATCACATCTACGTCATCACGCTCAGCTGAGGCTGCGCAGTATGCTTGGCTATCATTTTAAAAAGTTGTTCAATTGGGCTTCAAGCTCTCTCCGTTGAAATGAATGAGATCGTTCCATCCTGTTATTAATACATCCATGGGCAGAACAGGCAGCAGCATTGACGTCAATGTCAACAGTGGCTAATGTGATATTGGATTCAATGGATGAGGAAGAACAGCTGCTTTTGAGCCATCTTGCAAAGAAACAAAAAAAAGAAGGTGGAATGTTCGTCCTTTGAATAACACCAGACATGAATATGGTGAGTTCAATATCCTCATGAAACAAATTAGGATGAAATACGAAGAGAAGCATTTTCAATAATTTGTTGGATCAAGCCTGTTTCCGCTTTGTTTGAGCGCCGCTGAAAAAAATGGTGGTGCATGACCTCGCACACTTAAAATCCTGGCGCACCAGCGAGATCTAAGTCATTTTGACGTCACATTGGTGCGCAACAGGTCGGCAATGGCAAGCATACTGAGGCCTTAATGGTGGACGAGGGACAATAGTCTTGGGCTGTTTTTCTATTTTTGGGCTTTACTGGCAGTGACAGCTCTTTGAACTTCATATTGATGGTTAACACAAACATAACAGCTCATGATCATTATTTAATTTCAAATTCAATATGCTGTGGTAGACAGCTGAAATTTTGATAACATAGTCACTGTCCAAATCCAGATTGTTTTTGCTTGCACAGACTGTAAGTTGCTGTGGATGCTAAAGAACCATAATGCTAAAAAACACTCACAAAGCATGCTGGTTACTATAATTATATATGGCTCCACCCACAACCAAGACCACATTTCTATCAGAACATTCGAAAAGTATTTTGTAAAATACAAAATTAAAGCTCTCTAAAATATTATGTTACAAAATACAGTACATCAGCCTAGTTAGAGACACTCAAATATAAACTCCAGCATTCTTAACACCAGTTTAAATTCATATATGTATATATATTCCAAATCAAACAAATATAAAATCCAGAAATACATGACTTAGTTCAGTGTTTAAAGCCACTGTCTCTGAATTTCTCCCTCAATGTAATAAAAAAGAGCTGATTGTGGATTATGGGGCGAACAAGGCTGACCACACCCTGATCCTCATCAATGGCAAGGCCCTTGAGCGGGTCACAGACTTCCACATCTCTGAGTGACTGACTGTAACGTATCCGTCATGGTCTAGGGAAATATGGAGACAAATACGAAGGTAAAATAGAAAGCAAACAGTGTTTTATTAGGAAAACACACTTTAGCAAAACAAAATAGGCTAGATGGAGCAAAAGTATTACATACACAAAATAATTTCACATACACCAAACGAACACCTACAATATAACAATGAGCGACAGCTAACAACAAAATACCAGGAACTTAAATACTAGTAGTAATGAGCAAATTAAAACTGTCTGTGTGTTGTTAACTGACAAGACATGCGCAATAGATGATTGAGCTGTAGAACTGTCCAGGATAAAATGGACACAGGACATACAAGCTCACCAGCAGGGGGAGACTGGCATTGACCAGGTCATTACATACATCCACTTGGTTAAGAAGGCACGGCAGCATCTGTAGCAACTCTGAAGGATAAAGAAAAACATGTGTCAAAAAGCTCTCATGGTGTCCTACAGGTGCACCATTGAGAGTATACTGACAGGATGCATCACTTTGCCTGGTAAGGCAATGCAAAGGTGTCTGACCACCTGGCTCTGTGGAGGGTAATAAGCCAGGTGCCATAAGAATGCAAAGAAGGTCATCGCTGATTGCTAGAAATCCAAGACATGGACTGTCCAATTCTACTCACCGACACTGGTACAGAAGCATACTGTCAGAATATGCCAGACTGCCTTACAGCTTCCACATTAAGATGGTTGTACAGGGTCACTGTAACATCTCCACAGTCTAGGTCTCGCCCTGCTGGTGCGTGTCAGCTCCAGCTGTCATCGGCTTCGGCAATCATCTTCTCCGGTCTTCTGAGATCACACCTCTTGTTATGTCTTGAAAGGGCTAAACACCCTTTCCTCATCTGGACTGACCACCGTAACCTGAAGTACATCCGGGCGGTGAGGAGGCGAGGTGGGTCTTGTTCCTTGCCAGGTTCACGTATACCATCTCATACATTCCGGGCAGCAATAATGGTAAGGCTGATGCTCATTCGTGCCATTAATATACAGAGGACAGGGTGGTTGATTACAGTCCCATAGTGTGGAAGCCTGCATAATGGCACCCGTCATGTGGGAGCTGGATGTGGAGATTCAGCAGATTTGCGCACCAAACATATTCCTGCGCAATGTCCTGCTGATTGCCAGTACGTTCCTGTCTCTGTCCGAGACAGGCTTGTCGGCTGGGCTCATACCACCCACTCCTCTAGTCAACCTGGTATCGGCTGCACCTTTAGCTGCCTGACTGGCAAGTATTGGTGGCCTACCTTAGCTAAGGACATGGAGGTGTATGTGTCCTCCTGCTCGGTGTGTGCCTAGAGTAAAACATAGAGGTACCTACCTGCAGGGAAATCAATGCCTCATCCTGTTATACAATGACCTTGGTCGCATTTGTCTCTTGATTACATCACCGATCTGCCCCCCTCAAAAGGCAATACTGCGATCCTGGTCGTGGTGGACAGGTTCTCGAAGGCTTGCTGTCTCCTCCCTCTGCCTAGGGTACCTAATGCCCTACAGACTGCAGAGGCCTTATTCACACGTCTTCCAGCATTATGGCACTTCAGAGGATATTGTGTCTGGTCCCGGCCCCCAATTCACTTCTCATGTTTGGAGGGCCTTTATGGAGTGATTGAGGGCTAACCGTGGGTCTCACCTCTGGGTTCCATCCAGAAGCAAACGGGCAGGTGGAATGCGTAAACCAATAAGTGGGCAAGTTCCTGAGGTCATACTTCCAGGACAGGCCAGGGCAGTGGTTTTGAATTCTTTGCACCAATCCTCCCTTTTCAGAGGTTGAGGCATCCACCAATACCTGTGAAGTTTTTTATTGGGAAAATTGACCACACAGTTCACTCCTGTTGTATCTGATACCCCACCACATTTCCCCATTGCTACAGCTACTTTTGACCAATTCCTAGCAGTGTCCTACACTGAACTATGGTACATTGTAAAGAACATGAAACCATCAACAGCCCCACATGATCATATCCCTTCACAGATTATCAAAGATGCGTTTGATACTATTGGTCCCTCCATTCAATATATCCTTAACTCTTGCCACCGGCACTGTTCCTACATGTTTCAAGCATGCGGTTGTCCAGCCTATGCTCAAGAAACATAATATGGATGCAGGTGGTGATAAAGCATAAGCTTCCATACCTCAATTCAACAGAGATCCTAGAGCCATTTCGATCTGGGTTCAAAGCCTGTCACAGCACTGAGACAACCTTCTTAAAGGTGACAAATGACCTGTTGCTCACCCTTGACTCAGGTGATAATGCCCTTCTGGTCCTGTTGGATCTTAGTGCTGCATTTGACACTGTAGAAAACGATATACTACTAGAGCATCTTGAACAGTGGGTTGGCATTAAGGATACAGCTTTAAACTGGTTTCACTCCTATCTTCACCAAAGATCTTTTTCAGTATCCATAGGCCAGTACTCTTCATCCCCTACCCCTGTGTCTTATGGTGTCCCCCAGGGATCCATTCTGGGTCCAGTACTTTTCTACCTTTACATACTCCCCCTAGTTAACATAATTAGAAAATGTAATATTTCATTCCTTTCATATGCAGATGACTCCCAGCTGTATATCCCACTTAAATCCGGCAACTCTATGCAACCTCTTTTAGACTGTTTGAAAGAAATTAAAATCTGGAGCTAACAATGTCCTTCAGTTAAATGACAACAAAAATGAAGTTCTTGTTTTTGGCCCTTCAAAATTACCAAAAACTCATCCCTGCCAAACTTGGTCCCCTTGCCCCCTATGTTAAATCCAATGCATGTAACCTGGGAGTTATTTTAGACTTCCATCTTAACCCTGTAATGTTCGACTCAACCATTTGGTAGAGCACACAATGGGTTTTTGTGCATTAAGGACATTAAAGGGTTAACCTGGACAAACAAATGCCAAGGTTTCCTTCATGTCCCATGGTCCCTGTGGAACCAACTGCCACCTGACATCAGAAATGCCCCTTCAATTACAATATTCAAAACCAGGCTAAAATCTCACCTATTTACCTTGGCATTCCCTGTGCTTTAACTATTGTATTGTATTGTATATACTTTATTGTCCTTGTCAGGAAATTTGTCTAACTATGTTACCCTGTTATAGTATGTCTGAAGTTAAGTGTTTTGTCTCTTGATGTCGTCTTATCTTAAATCACTGATTTGTAAGTGTATTTATTTTTATTTTATTTTATTATTTTGTGGCTAATACGCTAGCACTTTGGTCTATGCAAGCTGTGTTAAAATGTGCTATAAATATAAATTTTACTTACTTACTTTTCTGGCTCCTTGGCATCCGAGCCAGACCAAGGCACCCGTGGTGGACAAGAGGTTCAGGCGCGCTGAGAAAAAGTGTAATGCCGCACACGTACGCCTTCAGCGTGCCATACATCACCATAAGTCTGAGGCGGACCATCACCGCAGGGCCTAGGCCATCTACCATCCCGGGGATTGGGTCTGGCTCTTGACCCGGAAACTGCCCCTACATCTGCCCTGCAGTTTGTAGAGCCTTACAAAGTCCTGAGGACAGTCAACAAGTTGTCTTACAGGCTGCAATTGCCAGCTGACATGGTTATTCACCCTGTCATTTATGTCTCTCCTCAACCCCTTGGTGGTCGCACCTCTCCATGGGGGCGTTGCTGGAGACATCCCCTCCGCCATTGGATATTGAGGGTGGCCACTGGCCAGGCATATGCAGTCCGGACAAGAGCCCGACTGATAAAAGATTTTTAAGGCCGATATCGATACAAATATTTGATGATTATAAAATCCAATATTCCAATATATTGGCTGATTTTTTTATTTTTATTTCCAGAAACGAAAAATAAACAGATTTCCTTAACATTAGTTATTACTAAGATAATATGATAATGCAGTTTAAAAATACATTTGTTTGTTTTATTGTCACAACAGAACAGAGGAATATATTAAAGTTCTGATAAATAAAATGTATAAAATACCAGCTTAAGATATGAAACTTAAAGTCTTTTGAACAACAACACAAAACATTTTTAAGTTACCAGTATTAATAGAATTAATAGCTTCATAAATATAACTTTGAACAAGACTGGAACAAATTATGTTAAGTTCTGATAAATAACAACAACAGCAAAATATTAACTAAATACAGTATACATGTATGAGGTAGTGTACTGAATCAGTCAGTCCTCAATAACTCCAGTCCAGCAGAGGCAGGTTTTTAACAAATTTGTTAAATATTCATTTATTGGCCATTATAATTGCTGACACCGATAGTTTGGAAAATGCCTAATATCAGCCCACCAATATATCGGTTGAGCTCTAGTCCGAACCATCCTGGAATCGAGACGATGGAGGGGTGGTCTCCAGTACCTCTTGGACTGGGAGGGGTATGCCCCGGAGGGGCAGAGCTGGATTCAAGCCAGGGATGTTCTAGATCCCAACCTCCTATGCGACTTCCATTAGTGTTGGCCAGAACATCCAGCGCTGTGTCCTCTGGGTCATCCCCTAGGCGGGGGGGCGCCGTGCCGCAGGAGCTGTGCAGGGGGGGGGTACTGCTCGACATCCCCTGCTTTCCAAATGTAGCAAGTTACAGAAACATGGCAACAATAGTTTACTACATCTAAGCAATTTTTTTTTGATTGAACCGACTTCATTCCAAGTCAATGCTATCTTTTAAAAGAGTCTGATCTTTTCACTCACTTAATCATTTAATCAATCTTTGTTCTCTTGCTTAATTCCATCCATAGATTGCATATAATTACTGGATGGAGCCATGTGTGACGTCACCCATTGGTTTGTTTAGATCTGATTTGGGTCATCGAATTTGCCGTACGGGCACAGATATCTTGATTGCGGAAATGAGGATTTTAGATGAGAGGGAAGAGTAATCTAGCTAGCTAACAGATAATTATTTGAATGCTAACGAAAAACAGTATTAAAACATAATGTAAAACAAATTTAACGTTACTTACCAGAAAAAAGTGAAATGCCAACTCCTTTGAGTGTCTTGTCGTACAACCGAACGCCATAACCACGCCCTAAACGCCCCTTTGCTTTATTGCCGATTTTAAAATCAACAAGACCATCATTCAAAAAATGAATATCATTATGTATTGCAGAAGGCTTAAATCTAGCGATTGAGACCCTGTACTCATTATTAGGGATGGTTCTCGAACCCGGTTCTATTACGGACCCGGTTCCAAATTTTTCAAAACCCGATAATCAATAAGGTCCGAGCTTATCAATACTGCTATCGAGACTAGTGAACAAGTGCGTCAATTGTGTATACCTTGGAATTATTATTATATAAAATGAAAACAAATTTCACTTCAACATATTTTCTCACCCCCTTGTCCACGCAACACAATTCTCGAGCGATTTGCTTTGCGCTGAATAAAACAAGTTTGACTGTTTTTACCAAATCACACTGTATGTATATAATGTACATGTGTTTAATGTTATGTTGCAGTTACGTATTACGTAGTGAAACCTAAACATCATTCGGGACGGGAAGACAAATCTGAGT
>JACXGM010034837.1:0-11854 GCA_016801145.1 Umbra pygmaea | reverse complement strand
ACAGCTATGTGGTTACAGTCACATTGTTACAGTCTCATTGTTATAGTCTCATTGTTACAGTCTCATTGTTACAGTCTCATTGTTACAGTCACATTGTTACAGCTATGTGGTTACAGCTATGTGCTTACAGTCACGATGTTACAGTCACGTTGTTACAGTCACGTTGTTACAGTCACATTGTTACAGTCACATTGTTACAGTCACATTGTTACACCCATTTTGTTACAGCTATGTGGTTACAGTCAAGTTGTTACAGTCAAGTTGTTACAGTCAAGTTGTTACAGTCAGATTGTTACAGTCAGATTGTAACAATGAGACTGTAACAGTCTTATTGTTACAGTCTCGTTGTTACGGTCATGTTGTTACAGCCATGTTGTTACAGCTATGTGGTTACAGTCACGTTGTTACAGTCACGTTGTTACAGCCATGTTGTTATAGCTATGTGGCTACAGTCAGAATGACATAAATACCAATTTTCACTAAGTCTGCTACCTCAGTGTTGATGATGGCAATTTGCATATACCACAGAATGTTATGAAGAGTGATCAGATGAATTGCAATGAATTGCAAAGTCCCCCTTTGCTATGAAAATGAACTTAATCACAAAAATACATGTCCACTGCATTTTGGCCTAACAAAATGGACCAACTGCCATCATGTCAGTGCTTGTCTCGTTAACTCAGGTGAGATGTCATGCTGATTGAGTTAGAATAACAGACTGGAAGCTTTAAAAGGAGGGTGTTGCTTAAATTCATTGTTCTTCCTTAGTCATCCATGGATACCTGCAAGAAACCAAGTGCCATCATCATTGCTTTGCACAAAAAGGGCTTCACAGGCAAGGATATTGCTGCTAGTAAGATTGCACCTAAATCGACCATTTATCGGATCATCAAGAACTTCAAGTTTCAATTGTTGTGTAGAAGGAAACAGGTTACCCAAGAAAGTCCAGCAAGCGCCAGGGCCGTCTCCTAATGTTGATTCAGCTGCAGGATTCGGGGCACCACCACGGCATAGTTTGCTCAGGAATGTCAGCAGTCAGGTGTGAGTGCATCTGCAAGCACAGTGAGACAAAGACTTTTGGAGGAAGGCCTGGTGTCAAGAAGGGCAGCAAAGAAGCCACTTCTCTCCAGGAAAAACATCACTAACAGACTGATATTCTGCAAAAGGTACAAGGATTGGACTGCTGAGGACTGGGATAAAGTCATTTTCTCTGATGAATCCTCTTTCCAATTGTTTGGGCCATCCGGAAAAAAACATGTCCAGAGACGACAAGGTGGGCGCTACCATCAGTCCTGTGTCATGCAAGCATCCAGAGACCATTCATGCGTGGTGTTGCTTCTCAGCCAAGGGAGTGGGCTCACTCACAATTTTGCCTAAGAACACAGTCATGAATAAAGAATGGAACCACCACATCCTCAGAGAGAAACTTCTCCCAACCATCCAAGAACAGTTTGGTGATGACCAATACCTTTTCCAGCATGATGGAGCACCTTGCCATAAGGCAAAAGTGATAACTAGGTGGCTCTGGAAACAAATAATTAACATTTTGGGTCCATGGCCAGGAAACTCCCCAGACCTTAATCCCAATTGAGAACTTATTGTCGATTCTCAAGAGTAAACAAACAAAAACCCACAAATTCTGACAAACTCCAAGCATTGATCATGCAAGAATGGGCTGCCATCAGTCAGGATGTGACCCATAAGTTAATTGACAGCATGCCAGGGCGGATTACAGAGGTCTTGAAAAAGAAGGGTCAACACTGCAAATACTATAAACTTTATGTAATTGTCAAAAAAAAGGCCTTTGACACTTATGGACTGCGTGTTATTATACTTCAGTATACCATAGTTATTACTGACAAAAGATCTAAGAACACTGAAGCAGCAAACTTTGTGGAGACCAATACAAGTACCATTCTCAGAATGTTTGAACACATGTAGTTTGGTCTGTAGATGAAGCTGAGAATTTTCCCTTGTTGATTCATCATAACATCACCATTGTAACTCTAGTGTTCTCCGTGGCATTTTATGCTCACATAGTAGGAAAAATCCCAACAATGATTACAATGTTCATTACGATGTGAGCAAAGGCTCATGTATTAATATTAATCAAATTTTTTGAAGATGTATTAAAAATACAGTTGCTTGCCATTTATTTATAATTTAATGTTCTATTTACTTGGGTTGTTACATTGTTACAATGTTACAGTCACATTGTTACAGTCATATTGTTAAAGTTACATTGTTAAATATACATTGTTATAGTCACACTGTTATAGTCACACTGTTACAGTCACAATGTTAAAGTTACATTGTTACATCCATGTTACATTCACATTGTTACAGGTACATTGTTACAGTCAGATGGAGGGGGTGAGATGTCTCAATGGTTAGGAAGTGTGACTTGTAGTCAGAAGGTTGCTGCTTCAATTCCAGACTGAGTATATCCAAATATTGTTGTGTCCTTGAGCAGGGCATCTTACCCTAAGTTAATCTGCATAACAGTGTCTGCTACATGACATTGTCACAGTCACATTGTTAAAGTTACATTGTTACACTCACATTGTTACAGTAAAGTTGTTACAGTCAAAGTGTTACATTTACATTGTTAAAGGTACATTGTTGCACTTAAATTGCTACACTCGAATTGTTACAGTCACATTGTTATAGTTACATTGTTACAGCCATGTTGGTACAGTCACATTCTTACAGTCACATTGTTAGTTACCTTTATGTTTTTACTGTCACATTGTTAAAGTTACATTGTTATAGTTACATTGTTACAGTCACATTATTACAGTCACATTGTTACAGCCATGTTGTTACATTCACATTTTTACTGTCACATTGTTACAGTCACATTGTTACAGTCACATTGTTACAGTCACATTGTTATAGTCACATTGTTACAGTCAGATGGAGGGGGTGTGACGTAGTCAGAAGGTTCCTGGTTCAATTCCAGACTGAGTATATCCAAATATCGTTTTGTCCTTGAGCAAGGCATCTTACCTTAAATTGCTCCAGGTGGAAGTCTCTGTATTCACTGTAAGTTGCTCTGGATAAGAGCGTCTGCTACATTACATTGTCACAGTCACATTGTGACCAGGGATGTAGTGGAGGCTAAATGCACGTAAACGCCGTTAATACAACTCCCGAAATCCGGAAATGGCGTTTACCCACCTCCAAAGTGCGTATATCCACCTCTAAATTGCGTTTATCCACCTATAAATAACCTATAGTTCCCAAACCATTCTACATTAAGATTATGTCGTTTTAGTTTCATATAGGTTGTTAAACCTACGCCAAAGTATATCCATATTGCGCTGCATCACGTCTCAAGTACTGTAATGAATAGATTAAAAAATGGATATCCGCCAGTTTTCTAAGCGCCGTGAAGACAGAAGCCCTCCTCCTGATGCCAGCAAATGGCCTTGGCTACAAGCGCAAAGGGAGTGAGCTCGGAAAACAGTACTAATATTAATGTATTTTGCAAGTCACCTCTACTTTTACCCATTAGCCCATATTACAAGTAAAAGTCAGGGTATATTGTCAGATAAATAACTGGATGTAATGTCATGCATTCTCTGGCATTTAAGCCACTGAAATTTTGTGACAACAAGCTCTGTTTGCTAGTTAGCTAGTTAATGTTATAATAATATTAACCAACCGCGTTTGCGGTGTAGCCTGAAATAGAGTTTCATTTATAATAATTAGCTCACCAATAAAACACAATCTAGAGTACAATGTCTTCACAACTAATTGTGGATGATGCTACATGGCTTTAAATCCCAGACATAATAAAGTCCTTAGAGAAATAACTTGGCTGGTTTACTCTGACTGGCTACCATTTGGAAATAATTGATGGGGGAGTCCCCCCTCCCCCTTCTTGAAATGGTACAGGCACAGAGACAGTATTAAGTCAATTAACTTAAAGGTGTAGATAGGATATAGCATTCAGACTGGATATCTAAACATTGAATGCATGTTAAATAATTTATTTTAATGGTTTGTCTGAAAGGGTTAGCCTACAGGCATTAAAATGTAACCGACTACTTGACAGGATGTGGTGTGCTAAACTGTATTTTCTCCATTTTAACTTCATCTTACAGACAGAGGTAAGACAGACAATGATACAGAGAGCACAAGAAGAGGAGATATAAAGAGGAGGGAGATAAATAGAGGAGATGAGGGAAGAGAAGGAAAAGAGGTAAAACAGTGAATGAAGAAATAGAGACAGGACTCAAGAGAGAAGGAAAGAAGAGAGGAGAGAGAATGTTGTTTATCAACTGTGAGAATGTACTGGAAAATTCTGCTAGAAAAACAAAGAGAGGAGCATAATGCGATATCATTATGTACAAGTGCATTGCATTGGAAACCCTCTCTCTTAAAACTTTTTGTTTTTTCTGTGTTTCATCAAGAACTTAGATTAATGTATGAATTGAATAGTGATTGTGTGACCTATGAGGGAACAACCAGTGATACCGTTGGTACCATCAAATTATAGCCTATAGCAATGTTATCAGGATACACATACACCGCGTCATGGTCCACCTGATCACAGAATTTATAGTTTACCCACCTCTTTTTTTTTTACCACTACACCCTTGAGTTACATTGTTACAGTCACATTGTTACAGCCACATTGTTATAGACACATTGTTACAGTCATAGTGTTACCTTTACATTGTTACAGTCACATTGTTAAAGTTACATTGATACACTCATATTGTTACATTCAAGTCATTATTGTCACAGTGTTACAGTCACATTGTTACAGTCACATGGTTACAGTCACATTGTTACATTTACATTGTTAAAGTCACATTGTTAAAGTTATGTTGTTACACTCACATTGTTACAGTCAAGTCGTTACAGTCACATTGTTACAGACACGTTTTTACAGTCAGTGTTACAGACACATTGTTACAGTCAGATTGGTACAGCCACATTGTTAGATTTACATTGTTACAGTAACATTTTTACATTGTTACACTCACATTGTTACAGTCAAGTCATTACAGTCACAGTGTTACAGACAGGTTGTTACAGTCACATTGTTACATTTACATTGTTACATTTACATTGATACAGTCACATTGTTACATTTACATTAATACAGTCACATTTTTACAGTCTTATTGTTACATTACCATTGTTACAGTCACATTGTTACATTTACATTGGTACAGTCATATTGTTACATTTACATTGTTAAAGTCCCATTGTTACGGTCAAGCTATTACAGTCAAGTCATTACAGTCACATTGTTACAGCCACATTTTTACAGTCACATTGTCACATTTACATTGTTACAATCACATTGTGACATTTATATTGTTATAGTCACATTGATACAGGTCACATTGTTACATTGACATTGTTACAGTCACATTGTTACATTTACAGTTAATATCAATGCCTTTGGCTATTTGCTGGTGATCGGTTGCTGTTCAATGCTCAGGCTCAATAGCTACTTGACGTTTTTCACGTCTGGCCAGTGTGTTGTATGTGTCGTATATGTTCATCTGTAAATCTCCACCAGCTACCTGTCATTGAGGCTGCATGTTAGTCGCCTTGGCCAGTGTTTCACTAACGCCCAGGCAGTAGAATACCACTCTATCAATATGCTACAGTCTGTTTGTTCTCTGGTTGGCTCTGTGCTCCAGTGTTCGTCTGTAGCAGCTTGCCTGGCAAAACAGATGGTTCAGATGAAGCTGTCACAGGAACTCGGCTGTTGCCACCGTGTACACTAGGTCTAGATATTTATAGGCCCCATTTACGCCTAACATGTCCCAAAGGAACATTTGTCCTTTTCCCTGTTTCCGAAGACCTTACCTGTAGTAAGGGTTTGATTCATTGCAGTGTTTATAGGTTAATGTAGCCTACTAAACCAATGTATTTCAATATAGGTAGGTCTCATGAGAGTCATAAGTAGGTCTCATGAGAGTCATATAGATCAGTTAGCCTCAGTAGAGTAGCTGGTAGTTTGTTACCATGGCAAGGAAGACATCAATAGCCTAGACATTGATACGCAAGTTCATTCCCTTTCCACGCAGTTGGATGCATTATGCATCTCAAGCATTAAAGCAGCAGAATAATCAGCCATTAGTTACAAAATCATGTTTCCAGGTAGAGAAACGAGGTGGTGAGGTCACAGATTAAAAGCTTATACAAAGAAATGGTCTGTTTTGGATTATTGTATTAGTCCAAATTTTTCATGAGCCATAAATAAGCTACTTAATGAAAATTATGATATTTTGATCGTTGTATTTTGTTAGTGATGTTAGTGAATCAGCTTTTCTCAGTTGCAGCATGAACAAGGTTTTCTTTCATGTAGTATTGATTTATTTTTTACTTGAGAATATGTCTCCTTAATAAGAACAATTCAAAGTGGAAGTTGATTTAGTGGACGGAGGATGTGGACCCGTTCTTGTCAAGCACATGTGGAGCGCCGGAAGCCTGCTTACTGTTATTGGGACAACAACAGTGTAGTATTTTTATTACTATTGGCTCAACATCAATCTATCTGGCAGCATTGTGGGGACAGATTTAGTGATCATCATGCAATTGTGTTACTTTCTATTGAAGTGTAACAAGGGTAAGTATCAAACGATTTTGTTTTAATTCATTAGAAGCATCTCTAACTTAAAGTTAATTCAACCCCTTCCAATATTTTACTTTTGTTGGTCTTCCGCATGGAGGCGAAGTACCATTATGTTTTTTTTGGGGCAGCTGCTTAGAATCTTAGTAATTTCCATGCCATTATTCATACTAAAGCATCAGTTGTGTTTACACATTTTCTCTAGCAATAGAGATGCATGCATGCCAACTGTTAAAGCATAACATTACCCATCGTAGTTATAATGAAAGAGCCGATATGTCGATTCTAAATGTGTATCCAGTTAAAGAATTACACAAAGATGTAAAGATTTTAAGTTAACCCTTTGAGGATATATTTAGAACTTTGATGTCAATCTAAAGATTCATAGCTCTTGACCTGAAGCAAGGAGATGCATATGTGGTTATTCCTCTGATTACGCCCTTTATATAAGAAGAACTTTGAATGATAATATACGCTATGCCGGCTAGGTATGTTAAAACCCCCGGGGGATATGAGCTCCTCCGACAGCCTGTCACCTTCCATCTTATTTTGGTATTACACATAAAATATATCAGAAATGTACGCAACACCAATGATAAACTGATGAGACAAATAGCTGACTTTAAAATAACTGTATTTAACACTGAATCCATCATATCTTGCACTATAATCATATACAGTCACCGGCCAATCCTTTAGGTATACCTGGTCAACTTCTCGGTAAAGCAAATATCTAATCAGCCAATCACGTGGCAGCAGGTCAATGCATTTAGGCTTTTAGACATTGTCAAGATGATCTGCTGAAGTTCAAACCAAGCATCGGAATGGGAAAGAAAGATGATTTAAGTGACTTTGAATGTGGCATGGTTGTTGGTGCCAGACGGGCTGGTTTGAGTATTTCAGAACGAGCTGATCTACTGGGATTTTCCTGCACAACCATCTCTAGGGTTTACAGAGAATGAATGAAAAATAGAAAATATCCAGTAAGCCACCATAATTGGATAATAGAAGATTGGAAAAATGTCCATTGGATCCATCCTGTCTTGTATCAACATTTCAGGGTGGTGGTATTGTAGTCAGATTGTAGTCGGAAGGTTGCTGGTTAGATTCCCAACTTTGCCAAGTGTTGTTGTGTTCTTGTGCAATGCACTTTACTCTAGGTTGCTTCAGGGAAATCTTCTCGACCCTGTAGCGTTTGCTAAATGCCTAAAACGTAAAAAATCGGTGGTGGTCGTGTAATGATGTAAGGGAATATTTCCTTGGCACAGTTTGGGCATTGTTTAAATGCCACAGCTTACCTGAGTATTGTTGCTGACCATTTCCATCCCTTTATGACCACACTGTACCTGTCTTCTAATGGCTAATTCTGGTAGGATAACATGCCATGTCACAAAGCTCACATCATCTCAAACTGGATTCTTGTCTCAAATGGCCTCCACCGTCACCAGATATCAATTCAATCAAGCACCATCTGTATGTGGTGGAACAGGAGATTCGCATCATGGATGTGCAGCTGACAAATCTACAGCAACTGTGTGATACAATAATGCCAATATGGACAAAAAATCTCTGAGGAATGTTTCCAGCATGACTCTATGCCACAAAGTAAGGCAGTTCTGAAGGCAAAAGTGGGTCCAGCCAGCGGTACCAGCAAGGTGTACCTAATGAAGTGGCCGATGAGTGTATAATGTGATGAAATTAGCCAGGTTTGTCCTCAATTTTAACAAGTGAATACATACTACAGAAGCTCCAAATTGAAATATTTTTAGTTTTTAGCTCAAATTTGATTTAAATGATTCATTTGATTTATAATGAATTAAAATTATTTATTTATCTGAAGTCAAATATTTACATTCACACAAAGTTAAAATACTATTTGTAGTAACACAAATCAACTAAATTAAAAGTTAAGTTTTCCAACTCAATTATTTACTTTACTAGTAGTAAAGTAAAGTACTGCTTCTTTACAAACTAATATTATGATTGAAATACAAAATGCAAAATTGTCACATTTACTTATATCCCAGCATGCCTTAAGTGAATACCTTAGCTTTCTTTTTTACAAACTTGACTCAACCTGAAAGTTATCCAACAGTTGTAATATTTTATCACCCACAACCTGCATTAAAAAGAACTGCATTGGTGAGGTACTTTAGAACTATTAGACTAGCAAAACTACATTGACGGGAAAAAGAGTGTCAGTAACGGTTGCAATCATTATAACGATTTACAATTTGTAAAAAAAGATAATTAGATCACTTTTGCTGGAATTACAATAGTAAGTTAAGGAATAAAGTGTAATTTCAAGTTGATATGATCCACAAAAGAAGGTTTACCAACACTAAAGCAGAAATATGAATGGGACTCACTCAAAATATTTCCATGCTTCAACTACTACTGAAATACACTTTTTACAGTGTATAAATATTATTCCATCATTGTTTTGGCAACATCAGTATTCATTCTTTTCCATGTGCAAAGAAACTATATCTACTAAAAGAGATATTTTGAATACCAAAAATAAATACAAAACAGTGCAAGTTTAGAAAACAGAAAGAGATTGTCTCTATGATATTGGTGTAGCCAATGTTCCTTGTCAACAAGAAGTAATTATTACAGTTTTTCCCGATTACTAAAAGTGAATGCCCAGACCAAAGCGTCGAAACCGTACCGTTTACGTGCATTTCGTACACACAGGCAAAAAATGAATAAACACATTGTCGGCATGGCGCCATAAACACTTCTGTAACACACGGTGCAAAACACTACACACATTGGCCAATGATGAAACACTGTGCAGTCAGCACGTCCATTCAATAGTTAAAACACAAACAACATTAGCAACACCCCCGCACACACAGTAAAACACTTACCCTGTAACTGAACACCAATCAGTCACTATACATATAATTCAGGTATGAGCACCTGTCGTGAGACAATTGTGAATATGGAGGCTGAAGGACCAAGGGGAAGGAGAAGATGAGGAAGAGACGGGAAGAGGGAGAGGAGTATGAGGAAGAGACGGGGGAAGAGGGAGAGGAGGTAGAGGAAGAGACTCTGGTAAAAACCAGACATTGGGACTGAAACATTATCAGCCAAAGGGCCATCGAGAACGTCGCCGGGCAGTGCGGGGGCAACATCACCATGTGTGCCACAATTAGTGGTCAGGGGGTCCTCCATCACCATGCCACCCTGGGTCCCTACAACACTGCACACATATTGGCATTTCTGCATGCACTACATGCCGCGGTCACATAGGACTGACCAGGGCAGCCCATGTTCGTTGTCATCTAGGATAATGTCAGTTTCCACTGGGCTGCTCTGGTCCGGGACTGGTTTGCCAACCACGACCATTTCATGGTGCCAGCGCTGGTCGGTGCATCGTAATTGGGTTGGACGGGCTCGTATTACGCTCCGGACCGGAGTGAATGGAATGGTGCGCAACGCACAAAACCCAGTGTTTTTTTGTTTTGCACACTGGGTTTTGTGTGCAAAACCATTCCATTCACTCCGGTCCCGTAATACGAGCCCGTCCTCCCAATTAAGATCCACCGACCGCAGCTGCATGGTGCTATACCTGCCCCCTTATTCCCCGTTCCTCAACCTGATAGAGAAATTATTTTCGGCATGGCGGTGGAAGGTCTATGACCGCCTACCACATGCACGTGTGCCGCTCCTGCAAGCAATGGAGGAGGCATGCGGAGACATCGAGGTGGGGTCGATCCACGGGTGGATATGTCACGCCCAGCGATATTTTCCCTGTTGCCTGGCGAGGGAAAACATCGCCTGTGATGTGGACGAGGTGACGTGGCCCGACCCCAATCAACGGAGTGATTCCTGACTTGTAATGGGAGTTGTTGTGTGCACAATGTATCACTAAGGGTTGGTTGCGGGAATAAAAAAAGGTTTAAAAACTACAAATGACAGAAGTGTCTTGAGTAAAGTTGACCAATGTGTTGTGTCTGTTTTACTGTTTATTGTTCATGTGCATGTGTGTTCCCTATCGATCTGAAGAGGGCCTTTTGAAGTCAGACTGTTAAGTTTTGATTGCAGAATGGCAGTTTTGACATGGCAGTTAGATGTTAATCTCCAAGTGTTGTGTAAATAATTCTTGTGTGGTGAGTTTGTACACGATGAGCCAAATTTTGCATTTTGTGTGTTAGCAATTGGAGAAAACTGTAAGCATTTCTCCAGGGTCTTCTAAATAGTAGTGACACTTCCGTAACTGCCTTATCCACCACTTCTTTATCATGCCTGCAGGTTGTTTCCATATTGCCTTCTTAGAGGACACACCAGAACTTTGTGTCTCATTCTTTCGCACATTCACTCATGCTGTCACAGTTGATTTCTTTGGCCCTACTATGTGTCTTACAAACAGCAGTTTCATAATTAAATTGATTAGCACAGACAGAGTCCTTGAACAACAGTTAACACCTGTACTTGCTAGTTACATTCTTGAAATTCACTTGTGGCTACAGATTCTGCTGTAGGTCAATATGAAGAGTGTCAGACTCTTAATCTGAAGGTTGCCAGTTTGATTCCTGATCGGGGTATACTTAATATTTTGGTAAATGTGTCTACACATTCAAACAACACTGTAGTTTATTTCTAATCTATGAAACTACTCTCTATAATATAACATGTAAATGCATAGGGATCAAGCTATACTGTGTGTGTTTTTGTTTAAAGTTGCCTACTCATTCAAAACAACACTGTAGTTATAACTCCATAAAAACAACACAAGTTATACCTCCATAAAAACAACTCTGTAGTTATAACTCCATAACTCAAGAAGATGCAAATGCAGTTCATCATGAACAGCAAAAGCGTGGACAACATGTTTACTGAGGCCTTGTTTTAAGAGTCACAGACTTCAAACCAGATCCCCACTGTTTGAGCACCATCTTCACCCAGCCTGATATGCCCAAATGACCAGTGACAAACAGAAATGAATGGAACTAATGTTGCCTGTTATCTCACCCATCCCACTCACCCCTGACAGATTAGTTGGTGTACACACAGAATCTGGTCATGGGAGATTAGACCACTCCTAATACCAACTGTGTTGGATAAAAAACACATTATGCTCATTTGTTTTACACTGAGGTCAAGCTTCCTTTGTCATCTTCACTATAATGTCTAATGTTGTTTGCTCTCTCTCTCTCTCTCTCTCTCTCTCTCTCTCTCTCTCTCT
This sequence comes from Umbra pygmaea, assembly GCA_016801145.1. NCBI lineage: Eukaryota > Metazoa > Chordata > Actinopteri > Esociformes > Umbridae > Umbra > Umbra pygmaea. The sequence goes on along the minus strand of JACXGM010034837.1, from coordinate 59 downwards.
CTCTCTCTCTCTCTCTCTCTCTCTCTCTCTCTCTCTCTCTCTCTTTCTCTCTCTCTCTC
>JACXGM010034836.1:0-11721 GCA_016801145.1 Umbra pygmaea | reverse complement strand
TTATGTACCTAAACAACGATCAATATTAACCACATTTCTCTCTCATATTGCTCATCATAACCATTGAAAATTATAAAAACAACTAACAAAAAATTCCAATTATTTTTTTATTTTGCTGATCCGAAAAATGATCCGATCCGTGACCCTGATCCGAGGATCGATCCGATCCGTGAGTTTTTTGATCCGTTGCACCCCTAATTGTCCCCATTCGTACTTTTAAAGTGATTGAAAATCGGTTTTCTTACTGTGGTATCGAAATCAGCATCGAGAATCGTGTTATTTTACTGGTATTGGCACCGACTATAGAAGTTTTGGTATTGTGACACCCCTAGTATAGTTCTCAAAAGCTACAAATGCTCAGATCGGTTGCGGAAACACAACTGGGCCATTCCGTGTCGGCGCAGAGCAGTACGGTTTGTTTTAGATGTGGTCACTGAAAAAGAGAGGCATATGTCAACAATTTGGTCTGTTACTGTCAATAATGGGAAGTTCTGGAGCAGAAAAACTAAACAAAAAATAATTTGGATGCTGGGGGACCTTGATTAGCTCCACAAAGATGGCTTCCACTTCCCCTCCACCTCTCCGCCGCACCGCCATCGCCCCCAGGGTCCTGGAAGCACTCCTCATCCTTCAGATCACACACTTCTCCACCAGCAATTTACATTTGAATATCTGTGCATGTGTGCACGCGCGCACATAAAATCTAAAATAAAAACAGAGTCGCATGGCTCTGAAAAGAAGAGGAAGTGCTTTTAGGTGATTAGCTGGTTGTCTCTATCGCAGAGAGTCATCATCGCTGTTATGATTATCGTAATTATTGTTGCTCTTATCAAAAGGCATCAAAGCGGGAGGCAGGGATGCGCTAGCTAGTTAATGGGCCACTTGTGTGTGAGAGCAGAGGGTGGAGGAGAGGAGAGAGACTGACTTAATGAGTGAGATTAGGCTGTTGACTATTAGCTCGATGCTAAGCTAATGGCAAGGCACTGGCCCGGGGATGAGCCAATCGGCTCATCTGCAAGTTAAAACAACCCGCCAACTCTCCATTCAGATTCATGACAGGGCTATGGCTGAAGATAAAAGAAACTCCAGGTGCCGAGGCAAATATTAGGCAATTTGTGTCAAATTCTCATCAGTCTTTAACTGATAAAGGGCACAAAGCAGAGAGTCATTAACTTGGTGGTGACCATCAATGTCTCTGGAGCCAGTGTGTGTGTGGACAGAAGAACGTGTTGGCAGTAGCTGATGTGTGGTGGCCATTCTGGCTAAAATTGGTTGCTATAAATCCCCCATGCACGGTGGTTCACCACAGTGGAGGATGCAGTAAGCTTAACATACTTAAGTGGAACTGACAATTTGAACAACATGAAACTGAATTAAAACAAACCCCCAGAAATAATATGGTGCCCTTTATAACGTTTCTTTTTATTTATTTATTTATTTTCCCCCATCCATCTCCCTTCCTAATTCCCACTAATCCTGCCTTGTCAGTAGCTCTGCAACTCCTTGGTCAGATGTGGGATGTTGAAGGGCGCTCACATGGTTCATCCAACCGAGTCGGACGATTCTTTTTGCACTGTTCATATAACATGGAAGCCTTTAGTCACCTTATGTACGGGATGATTACGTTCACCAACTATACTTCCGTGATTTAATTTACAGGCACCCAATCTGCACACGAGGAGTTGCTGGAGAGCGACGTGGCATTGTAGATGATTCGATTTATCTATCCCAAAAACTGGACAGAGCTATGCCAATTTGTGCTCCCTTGTGCAGGAAATCCGGGGAAAGTCGGAGAACTCGTAGTCAGGGTTGAACCACTGACAATCATGACGTAGCATGTCTTGCTAAGCATTGCCCAGTACGCCTCGCGAACCCCCCACATAGGTTCTTACATTTGAAGGCCTGTAAAAATGACCCAGGTTATGTAGATATTTCCTCAGAGACGGTGACAGAGAAACAGCATACAAAAAGCCTATCTCCTGATCTGCAGTGTGGTTGCCGTGGCAGCGGGCCCTAGCTGTAAAGGGAAGTAATTGTGCTCTAGTCAGTGGCGAGGCATGAGGAGAGAGCCTAATGTGGAGAGATCAATACAGGCTCCGCTCAAAGTGCTGAGGCCAGCAGTCTAGCCCCCCTATTCTGTTAAAACCTCCCTCACAAACAGAGAGACAGACAGAGAGACACAGACAGGACAGAGAGAGAGAGACACACACAGACAGAGAGATGTCAGAATGACATGGTCATTCAGGCGTGCAATCAAACTTGCTATGCACCTAAACCACAGACTTAAACCTGTTCCACCTCTTGTTTCAAATAATCTAAGGTGTGTCACCATGCCTACATACACGTTATGTTGCAACTGATACTTGTTACAGATGGGGCTAGGTAGCCTAGTGTACAGCCTGGCCAGTCTTATTAAAAACAAAAGAGAAACAAGATATGTTTATGTCTGTCTGAAAGAAATGGATGTGTGCCTAATCTGTGGTAGAGGTGAAAGAGAAAAAAAGAGATTTGAGTTGACACAAAGATGCTAGATTCTGCCTTGCATTCTCCTCTTACAAAGAGGAGTGGTTGTTTTCCTCTGACACTGTTCTACACCGAGAACAGAGCAACGAGCGAACACTGCAGACCTGGCAGAAACAAAGACAAGTGTTCACAGGCAAACAGCTCTACGGGACCGTGTGGAGGCGAGCTCACAGAAACAGCTCTATGGGACCGCGTGGAGGCGAGCTCACAGAAACAGCTCTATGGGACCGTGTGGAGGCGAGCTCACAGAAACAGCTCTATGGGACCGCGTGGAGGCGAGCTCACAGAAACAGCTCTATGGGACCGCGTGGAGGCGAGCTCACAGAAACAGCTCTATGGGACCGTGTGGAGGCGAGCTCACAGAAACAGCTCTATGGGACCGTGTGGAGATGAACTCAGAGACAAACCACTATATTTGACCGTGTGGTGACGAGCTTAGACAAACAACTCTACGAGACCATGTGGAGAACAGCTCTAGGGCCCTATGAGTTCCACGTTGCGGAGAATGCAGAGAGAATCGCGTAATCCAGACATTAACACAGAATTCAACAAAATGAAAACATTTCAAGATTTTTCTATAATCCAAAAATAGTAACGTAATATTCTATGGAACTGTGTGGAGAGTGACGTGACAGTGGTAAAGTTTATGGGGCGTTCCCTGAACAAGCCTAGAGGTATTCTATGTGTAGGTGTCTGTGTGTGTGTCTGTCCATTCCAAAAGGTATGCTACCCTTTAAGATAGACACAAGTATGTGTTGTCAGGCCAGAAACAGAGGCAAACACACAGCGTGTTAAAATACAAAACAGTTGATAACCCAATCAAGAGTTGAGAATTCATTGAACCATGATAAGACACATGCACGAGCCCGCCTGCCATCTTTAGTCACCTGACTATCTGTTACATGCAAATCAGACAGGAAGAGTAAGAGGATGTGATGAGCAACATATTACAAATGGATAGACTGCTTAGTGATTATACAGGAGGACCAGGAGAAGACAAGTGAACGTGACTGAGACAGATAAGACAGAGCACACTGGAAGATGTTACTAGGTTAAATGTCACCAGAATCAGGCTTAACTGACAAAACAGACCAGGCTGCATTGATATCACGATCAGGCTTTGAAATTTGTGGTTTTAAGAGAAAGGCCACTTGGCCTTAAGGAGGTGGCCAATTTGCCAGGGCAACAAGGCCATCGTCCAGGGCAACAGGCAAAACTAAGATTCATCCTCCTTGGATCAAAAAAAGAAATCTCTCATTTATCTTACGTGTCTTACAATGCCTGACTATGGAGCCTGATTATGGGTTCTCCTGGACCTTCAAGGATTTGGCATAGAGAAGCCAAAAATATCTGCCTTGCCACATCGCTCTCCAGCAACTCCTTGTGTGCAGATCGGGCACCTGTGAATTCCATCATGGTAGTATAGTTAGTGAGCATAATCATCCAGTATTTGATCTGACTAAAGGCTTCCATGTTGGATGAGCAGTGTGGAAAAAAATTAAACAAATAAATTGGTGGCTCAGCAATGTGGTTGGATGAACCATGTGCGCGCCCCTCACCATCCTGTATCTGTCCAATAAGTAATAAGTAGGATTTATCAAACTGTCCTACGACCGTTTTACACACACACACCGGAAAAAAATACAAATTGATAAATATAACTTGTTTTTAGCATCAGTGCTCGTGCATAACATCTACGATTTGAGGCTTAAAATGAGGTTCATGAAATTTATGACGCAATCCAAAAATCGAGGACAACTATATTTCCAAGCTTGAGAGTATGATGGTGTAACATGTTGAGTGCATTATTTGTCACTTTCATGGTTAACACAAATTTATTTTGCATTGGAAAATATGCAGTTATTCAAATTAATATATTAAACAATCACCAATTGGCATCTAATCGTTAATAGCTCCTAAATGTAGTTTTGCTGAATACATGAATCATGCATTCCACCTGTCGCTTTACATTCAGCCGCCTCTTTTACACATTATCACTGGTACATTATCACTGGTACATTATCACTGGTACATTGAGTGGAAGGCTGTTCTGTTCACATAGACTACTGTTCTGGGGGTGGGCTTTTAATCTATTGCTCTGATTGTTTTTAGCAAAGCATACATTCAACATAACACTCCTTATGACTCCAATATTTTGGGCAATATGAGCAATAGTCTAAGTATATGACGCATGTATCGATAACCTTATTCAGAGTGTGATATGACCCTACTGAACAGTGTACATAGCACCAACCCGATGAGGTAATCTTGTCTCTCTAAAATAGCCTACATTTATTAAATCTTTTCACAATCAAAACGAAGTCTGCTGAGCCACACTGTAGCTACTAGGGTTGAGCGAGTAACTCGGCTGAAACAAGTATCCGGTACAGAGAATGTACTTTTTCCGAGCACGAGTATAATTTGAGTGTAGTGTCAATAGCTGTACTCGTGATGAAGAAAAATCCTCATTGGTTAATACTACAACTGCTAGCTGTGTCTGTGTTCACATCGTTCTGTGATAGGCCAGCTACACAGAGAGCTCCGCCTCCTCACCTACACAGACTGGTTGAAGTGCTACTGCCTACACAATCAATTAACAAAATGTCAACAAGAAGCAGACCTTATTTCAATTTATTATTATTATTATTACTATTATTATTATTCAGATGAGCAAGGAAATATCCATCTTCCACTGTCTGTAGGTATGGCAGCTACAGCATCAACTTACGGAAAATTATATTATTCTGTTTTATTAGCAGCTTCAAATCAATAAAATTTCTTTCAGCCTAAGCAGGTTTTAGATTTGTTCTAAAACTATTGAGGTTGTTTGGGAATTTATATTGGATTACATAATTATTTTATTTCACCTACTCGCTTAAGCAAGTTTCTCCCACACTCTGGCTCATAAATAATAAATATTACAAAATAAAAAAAACATTAAATATATAGGTTTCATTTAGGCTTTAAATATTATAATATATAGCCTACTGTTGTATGTCTGTCTGACGCACAAACACGCACAATTTGTTTATCCGCAGTCTGCAGCTGTAACCGCAAACCGCGCATCTCAACAAGAAGGGCAGCAAAGAAGCCACTTCTCTCTAGGAAAAACTTCAGGGAAAGACTGATATTCTGTAAAAGGTACAGGGATTGGACTGCTGAGGACTGGGGTAGAGTCATTTTCTCTGATGAATCCCCTTTCCAGAAAAGGTGAGCGCTACCATCAGTCCTGTATCATGCCAACAGTAAAGCATCCTGAAACCATAATATGTGGTGCTTCTCAGCCAAGGGAGTGGGCTCACTCACAATTTTGCTTAAGAATACAGCCATGAATAAAAAATGGTACCAACACATCCTCTGAGAGCAACTATCCAAGAACAGTTTGGTGATGACCAATGCATTTTCCAGCATGATGGAGCACCTTGCCATAAGGCAATTGATAACTAAGTGGCTCTGGGAACAAAACATCAAAATTTCGGGTCCATGGTCAGGAAAATACCCAGCCATTATGTTCATTGAGAACTTGTGGTAGATCTCCCATAGGCGGATAGACAAACAAAACCCCACAAATTCTGACAAACTCCAAGCATTGATCATGCATGAAATGGGCTGCCATCAGTCAGGACGTGTGCCAAGAAGTTAATTGACAGCATGCCAGGGCGGATTGCAGCGGTCTTGAAAAAGAAGGGTCAACACTGCAAATATTGACTCTGCATACACTTCATGCAACTGTCAAAAGCCTTTGACACTTATGGAATGCTTGCAATTATACTTCAGTATACCATAGTTACTACTGACAAAAAGATCTAAGAACACTGACGCAGCTAACTTTGTGGAGTCCAATACTTGTTATTCTCAACTTTTGACCACGACTGTACTTCCTCTACTAAATTTACAGGCGCAAAAACCAACAGGCTCCGGACCTCGTAGGATAAGATTTTAGTACCCATGGTCTTGTAAAAGCAACCTCACCTTGCGAGTGCATATTTTCAAAACACTAAACACTAAAATATACTTGTGATTTCAATGGGTAAACTTTAAATATTGTAACTTTTCAGAAGCATTCGCACAGATACAATATTGTATTTCTCGTATGTACGCGTCTCATCAGATAATACATTAAACATAAATAACTTCTAAAATCAGTTTCATCATGTAACTTTGGGCTATCAAAAATGTTTAATTAGCCCTTTGTAACAGAAATGCATCAGGCTCGTTTTAAAACTTTCAGAACAACCCATGCCTGATTGCTCTTTAATCAATACCACACAAATTAGATACAGTTAAAGCAGCCTGCAAAGTGACCAGATGTTTCAAATGTCATCAGACACCAAAATACCTTTAGAAATTTAAATTCCTGATTATGTTTCATGTAATGCACACTTAATCTGTGCTTCAATCTGATCAACTGTAGCATACTGATAACAACAGCTGCAGGTAGTATGGGCCTGGCCAGGGGGAACGAAGCATAACAATATGTATTTATAGCCTCACTCTTTTGTATGTGTTCTGAAAAAATTTTAATGTGGGCAAATTTGGTGTAGGTTCAAACTCAGAGCATCTATGCCATTTAAAGCCAAAACTATAAACTGAAATTACAATCATGAGCATGGTGACATTGTATGAGTACCTTCATGATTACAGATTCAGCCGAACACATGTTGCAGACCTCTATAAAGCAATCTCCTCCCGCTAGTTCTATTGTCCAATCACAGCCACAGTTTAAAGACCTCCCCATATTAGTTTAGTTTAACAATGTACTGGTAATTGAAATGTACAAGCACAGGGTAATTTGTTTTCGCAGGTTTATCCCCTAGCATCCGGAGTTTGACAGATTTAGTGTGAAACTCAAATCGGGGCCGATGATTTCCGTGTTGCGAAGAACGCGTATGGAATCGTGGAATCCAGACATGAAATTTTAAAAAGTCAATTTTCTATCATTTGAAAATTACCATAATATTAATAATATTTACCACTTTATTTCCCTTACACTAAAATGCAGCCAATATGGATGTAAATTTGCACTCTAGGCAGTGTTTTTCTAACGAGGCCAGCCGGTGCCTCTAGCATATCATTCTTATTTGTGATGCTCTTGATAGCTATATTTAATGGTAATTACTCCATTCTACATTCCCCAAACAGATAACGCTTGGTTTTCATTGTATCAGTCACTTATCCCAATGTATACGACTAGGTGTACTATACATTTAAATCTGACTTCTGAGGGTTACATTGTTACATTGTTACATTGTCTTTCTACTCGTTTCATGTTTATAGCTATGGACTCTTCTTTTACGCCGTGGCTAAGTCAGTGTCTTGCCTGTTAATTGTATGTTTACTTTGCAAGTTTTAGTTTAAAATGACAAATACCTATACACATTTTGTGAAACAGCCTTTTAGACCATGTAGTAGCCTATAATTTTTTTGTATCTATTTCGCCTTTATTTAACCAGGTTAAATCGATTGAGAACAAATTCTCATTTGCAATACTTGGCAATATCACTTGCAGTATTTTCTATTTATTTACTGGTGTGGGCTTCCGAAATCTACTTTGTCCAAATAGTCATTTGGTTGTAGAAACAGATGTGAATGGGTGAAAAAATATGTTTATTAACCCACTTCTGCCCAGGGCACGGGTTCCCACCAAGGAGTACTAGGATCCCTCGTCATACAGTAACCAAAAAAGGTAGGGAACCACTGGCCCAGGGTGTTTATATGGAGGTTTGAGATTAAAAAGTGATTTTTTTTTACAGAAATCACAGAATTTTTAAAATAAAAAAAATCTAATGGAATTTGACAAAAGACATTTTATAGGGCCCTAACTCAAATACAATAACCTTTTGTCAAATGTATTTTTTTTTACAAAGTTGTACAGATTTTGTCATAGTAACATTATATATATATATATTTTTTATAAGCTTTTAAGTTGCAGGATATTTACAGTATATATTTATATACAGTATATGAACAGTAAAATGTAAAACAGTTTTAAATGTTTAAAGTGCTGGATATATGAGTAGAATATGAACAGTATATCTACAGTATCCATACAGCTATGTGCTGTGTGTGCGTGGGGGGGCATTATCTGTTGAGTTTCATGTTCATGATACATAAAAAATAGTGAGAACCCATCAATATAACACATCTCTGGGTCCTAGAACAGCATCTTCTGAGTTTTATTTATCATAATTGATCATTTAACATCATCCATTTTCACGCCCCAAGTCTGCTTTCATGCAGTTGTAGTCTGTGAATGTGTGTCTAACTTCCAGTTTAGTCTTGCTGAGCTTCCATAACTCTACTTGAGAAAAGAGCCATCTTTCCGTCAATGAATCCATTCTCTTCCACAACTCTAGTACTGACGTGTGTGTTTAAAGGATGTGAATGCCTTCCAAAGTTCAACTCGGCCATCGGTGAACACTGATACACTATCTCTTGGCTAGTCATGTGGCCTAGAGATCAGTGGGTCTGTGTGCAAACCTTTCCACAGCTCACATAGCGCTACATGGCTGAACACTGAGCTGTTCAAATAATTGAGCTCATTTGACAAGATGTCATCAAAAGGCCCCTTTTGTATGATGTCATTTGAAGAACACTTATTTCAGTGCCACTTGACTACTAAGCTGTGACATCACCCATTTCTTTCACGATCCAACAACACTGGTTTCGTCCCACCCGCGTTCCCCTTGATAGCGCAACGTTAAAGACCAGTGTTAGACGCACATTATTCGAACATCAATTCCGCTTTAGTTTTCGACTTGCCGTACATACGCCTACTGAACCACAGCAGAGCAGCCCTGTTTTCTCCCAGAGCCTCATCCATTTCAGCCTTGCTGGTCTTTGGCCAATGTCCTGCATTGTCAAACCACCACCTCCACTAAAGCCAGCCTGTTTATTCAAACAGGATTGACCCTAACAATGGGCCTTTGTGGGCTGTGACCCTTGACACAGAGTTTCACAAAGTGTTTAAAGGGACAGAGCCTTATACACTGCGTCTTCACCCCCCTGCTGGATGAAGACAGGAAGGGTTACTTTTACTTTCCAATCCCTGTACCAAAAATGTACAAAGAAAAGTTGTATGATTTAACTACATTCTTAAATCACTTGTCCAGTTTCCTGTTATCAAGCCACACCTGTCCCCTCTTTACACCAGCTAGAGAAAAATCTAGAACAGAAAATATGCTTGACTAACATACTCCATTAAGCCTAAACAAAGTAAAGCCACTGAAATAACACTCCAGTCCAAGAGAAACAAGAGTGAAGAAAGTATACAACTCACCATTCTGACTATATCTCCCTGTCTGGGGCATCAAAGATGTGATTGCTTTTAAGATTTAATCATCTTAAGATAGCCAGGTTAAACAACTGTTGCAGTATGGAAAACATGTCGCAATAAAAAAAGTTATCTGCCAAGTCAGCATGAGTAACAAACTGGGTGCAGGCGGAGGGAAACAAAGAACATTTTCAAAGCCATCAATCAGGTAAAACACCCATTGCTATGTGAATATGTGCATTTAAAGCCAAATTATGTTGAGTTTTATGAATAGAGAAAATAAACATTAAATATGTCAACAACCCCTACTTTCCCATGAGGTACCCTTTACACCTTTTTTTATTTTCTAACTTTGCTACTACATCGAGTAAGGTTAACTTAAGTCTACTGACGTGTGTTGTGGATGTCCTACCTAGTGCATACATAATAAGATCGCGATCTGTGGACTGGCTCTGATCAAGACATCTAAAAAATAACTAAAATGTGCAGTTTGAGCAATTATAGGGAACAAAAATCTGTGTATAACATCTAGTGATTGGTAAAAAATGTAATAAAATTTGAATACTAAGCAATGAAATACTCCCACTGACTAACGGGATTCTGCTTTCAGCTGATCAGGCCTCACAGTGGTGCCTGAAACTACGAGTTGGCATTGAAACGCTACTTGGATTTCCAGCAATCGGAAGGTTGGTGGTTCGATCCCCGGGTCCTCCTGACCAAGTGTCGAGGTGTCCATGAGCAAGACACCTAACCCCAGCTGCTCCCGACGAGCTGGCGCCTTGCATGGCTGACACCGCCGTCGGTGTATGAATGTGTGAATGAATGGGTGAGTGTGAGGCAATGTAAAGCGCTTTGGTGGCCATTGTTGGTCAGAAAAGCGCTATATAAATGCAGTCCATTTACCATTTACCATTTACATGGTCCAATCAGAGCAGTTTGATGAACTACGGGATTGCTTAGGTGATGAAAAATATGAGAACCACTTGGAAGTACATTTTAAAACAAAAAACAAACATGAGCCTTGTTGGTTTGATTGGATAAATGTGGATCCAATAACACTGAAATTAATTTTGATTAATCCCTCGTCCCAAACAATTTGATTCTTTAGACTTCTGGACTGATACCCATGTAATGTTTCAATGCAAGATTGTGGTATCCGCAAATACTGCGAGGTTACCACAGAACTGTGGTCAGCCCTAGATGTTGTGTAGTCTTTAAAGGAGGGGCCAGCCCTTCTTCCCTGGACCGAAGTGTGAATTTGAGTCAGTGGGGGGCACATCAAAAAACAGTGGAAACGAAGAGGCTTTTTACATTACGACAGATTTCAGCAACATTTTCAAATACACTTGAGCCAAGCTTGGGACGAGACACAATTGAACTGTGTAAAATTGAGGGTCTCTCTCGAATTCAACGTGACCTCCAGAGGTTGCGCACGAGAAGAAATCGATAGATCCCACCTGGCACTTTGCTAACAGCCAGGAGAAATGTCTATTGTGGGGGAATTCTTCACTGTAGGTCAATGGGCTGAGCTGGTTTCTGAGCTAAGTGCTCAGGCACCCAGCTCAAGACGTCTTGAATGACACCTACAAACGCACAATTGTGGTCTGGAGACACGACAGTGCATATACAAACATTATGGAAATTATTTGATCTTGGCTCGAGCAGATTCAAGAATCTATCGGTTTGTAAACCCGGCCTAATTGACTTCAGACCTCAGTAACACCGGTGAGCAGGGTGGGAAATTAACTTTTTTGTCCACCAGCCACTGTGGCTGGTGGATGCCAAAATTTTACCAGCCACTTTGATTTTTTACCAGCCACTTTTTCCCAAATTCAAATACATAAAATAAAACACACTAGCATATTCTATATTGCTTCAACACATAAAATTAACTATTTATACATGTGAAATTAATATAGGTCAAT
>JACXGM010034835.1:0-11855 GCA_016801145.1 Umbra pygmaea | reverse complement strand
ACTTTTAACAAATGTAAGTTACTTTTAAAAAGTACCTTATCCAACGCTGGCTACAAGTGAACCTAAAAGTTAAACCACTGAAAATATTTATTAAATCTGTGGTGTCCAGTCGTCCCAGTTCAAAACAGTTTCGGACAGGTGCTGAACTGTAAGACAGAAACATATTAGATGCACACAATTATTTCATACTGTACCAAAAAAACTGTAGTTTAACTATTTTGATGGTCATTCAAGGAAGATATTGATGGTCATTCAAAAATGTATAAACATTGAATGAAACAAAATATAAGAGCATCAATACAAAGTCTCAGCCAAAAGACTGTACATTAAAAAAAATGATGATAATTACATATCCATTTGTGTGTTTTTTAAATGTTTACATCTGCATTTCAGGGGGGGGAGACTGAGCATATTAAAATCCAAGGTTCATCAGCAGTTGGTAGATGTCACCGTGCCATGCAGGATGAGCCCAGCACTTCAAAAGTTTCTAAATTATCCATCCCAGGATAGGAGCGGCGACGACTAGGAACAGAGAGCACCATTACTCTTCTACTCTTAAGGTTCAGTGTTATGGTGTGATGTAGCAAGCTATGAAGCCTCCAAGAACTTTAGAGGTAAGTTCGCAAGTACACTAACATTTAAATTAAAAATTCCAAACTTTATCATTTTAGACAGCATTAGAGAGTTTAACATGTACCTTTTTGTGGGGATTCTTTCAAACCAGTGGTTTTCCCAGCTTTGCCATTGCTCATCCCATCTGGCACTGCACCACCAAAGAAGCTGGGCTCGAGCAATAAGGCCATGTTCTTAAGGTGAGTATTTTATACAGTGACATTTAAAGCTTTCCACCCTATGAATATATTTGAATGACAATGGCTTTCATACACCAAAGGGTCTACAATTACTTGAACCCTTAAAAAAGCTATTCAAAATCAAGCAAACAATTGTTCATTGTGACATTCATCACATATTTTTTAAGAAGCCAAAATGATTTTATACCCTTGATTCTCATGGGTATGAAAGGCATGATGGTTCAAACTGTGATATGTGAAACATTACTACAATACTGAATGAAACATGTTACTTGTTTTCAGCTGTTTCCTAATATTCTACGTTGATTATTTTGTTATCTCCCCCCTCAGAAGATCGCAATGCCTTCCTCCACTGATGTGCACTTTCCAAAGATTTGTAGTATGAGGGGCCTCTGTCTAATGGCCTTCACTTGACCTACTGTATCCTAAGTCTATTGCCACACTTTTGTCTGTTGCAAACCAAGGTACTGGGAGATGAGATATACGAATGGGTTACATCGCACAAGAAAGCCATGTCTGAATGGCAAGCGTTCATCGAGTAAGTAGATAAATCTCATATGGTTTTTGTTGAAACGTAGCTCACATTTAATTACTGAGCATCACTAAAATTGAGATGTCATTTGAAATTGCGAGATGGTATGTGCATTGTTACTATTTAGACTAATTATACCGGAGGATGTGTTTTCTTTTGTTCTACATTTTTGTGTATTGGCTGTAAGGAACAGTGTGCATTTCTTTAGTGTGAAAATTAAACTTGTTTCAGCCTTTATTTTGAAATCAGAGGTGTATTTTCTGCTCTGGAATAATATCATGCTTTTGTTTAATAAAGAACCTCAAAGTGAGAATGCTTCATGCTGCTTATTTTAAGACAAAGTAACTTATATTGCTTGGTCTTTTTCAAGAAATTTCATCTCATTTTAAGATTTTTGTGCTAATTTTGGAATTTTATTATAAGAAAAAAAACTCAAAATATGAACAATTGACTAAAAAAACTAATTTTAAGGATTTATATCTAAAATAACAATTTTTCAAGTGCTTGTATCTAGCTAAACTTGCTTAGTTTTAAGCATTTTTAACTAGTTTTAAGATAAATCTGTGCTTCTCAGTGTCAAGACTGTTTTGCTAATTTCAAGAATTCTTGGCAAGGAAAAAATGCTTACCCCATTGGCAGATTTATTTGCTTGATACAGGACAATTTGGCAAAATTTAAGATTATTTAGCTTGTTTCAAGAAGGGTATTTTTTGTAGTGTACTAAATGATGGTCACCCAGGAGTATTGAATACAGATGGTTAAATTTATTTCAGCTTTGAGTGTTTAATATCTAGTTTTTTTACTGGAATGTGGATCTTTCAGATCAATTTGAGATGCTCTTTTGATCATGTTTCACATTTTGTTGTGTCATGTAGTGTGGGGCGCTAGTCTTGGTCTTGACTCGGTCTTGCCCTCCCTCGGTCTTGATCTCGGCTTGGTCTCGGCCCCTAAAAGTCTTGGTCTTGTCTCGGTCTCGATACACTCTGGTCTTGGCTACAACACTGCTTCTTGCCACTCTTCCATAAAGGCCAGATTTGTGCAGTATACGACTGATTGTTTTCCTATGGACAGACTTGCCCACCTCAGCTGTAGATCTTTGCAGTTCATCCAGAGTGATCATGGGCCTCTTGGCTGCATCTCTGATCAGTCTTCTCCTTGTATGAGCTGAAAGTTTAGAGGGACGGCCGAGTCTTTGTAGATTTGCAGTGGTCTGATACTCCTTCCATTTCAATATTATCGCTTGTACAGTGCTCCTTGGGATGTTTAAAGCTTGGGAAATCTTTCTGTATCCAAATCCGGCTTTAAACTTCTCCACAACAGTATCTCGGACCTGCCTGGTGTGTTCCTTGTTCTTCATGATGCTCTCTGTGCTTTTAATGGACCTCTGAGACTATCACAGAGCAGGTGCATTTATACGGAGACTTGATTACACACAGATGGATTCTATTTATCATCATTAGTCATTTAGTTCAACATTGGATCATTCAGAGATCCTCACTGAACTTCTGGAAAGAGTTTGCTGCACTGAAACTAAAGGGGCTGAATAATTTTGCTCGCCCAATTTTTCAGTTGTTTATTTGTTAAAAAAGTTTGAAATATCCAATAAATTTCATTCCACTTTATGATTATGTCCTACTTGTTGTTGATTCTTCACAAAGAAATAGAGTTTTCTATCTTTATGTTTGAAGCCTGACATGTGGCAAAAGGTTGAAATGTTCAAGGGGGCCGAATACTTTCACAAGGCACTGTGTATATATATATATATATATATATATATATACATACACTACCTTTCAAAAGTTTGGGGACACTCTCAGGAATTTGCATGTGTTTTGATAGAAATTAATACCTTCATTTACCAAGATGGCATTACATTGATAAGAAATTATTGTCAAAACATGATTAGTTACAGATGAGCTAAAAGACGCCATTATTAGTGTGTCCTCTTCACCTGTCAACTCTACTACACTCCGTATGGCACTATGTAACACCAGATCGCTCAGTAACAAACCTTTTGTTCTAAACGATGTCATCACCACTAACAATCTGGATTTGTTCTTTCTCACTGAGACTTGGCTATCTCCTGGTGATGTTAGTGCATTTTCTGAAATCCTTCCCTCACGGCAAACGGGTAGGGGCGGGGGAGTAGCCACTATATATGGACAGTCATTGAAGTGCCTTCAACTGTCCAGTAGAGGGTACTCCAGTTTTGAGTTGCAGACGTTTGTACTCACTCTACCTAATCCAATCTTTTGTGCAGTAATCTACCGGCCCCCAAAACTAAATGGGAATTTTTTAACTGATTTCTCTGAGTTTTTGTCTGACTTTTTGGCAAAGTTTGACAATATTTTAATCTGTGGTGATTTTAACATTCATGTTTGTTGCCCCTCTGATAAATCTGCTAATGATTTTAAGGCTCTTTTAGACTCATTAGACCTGGCCCAGTCCATATCCTGTCCTACTCATAGGCTAGGTCACACTCTAGACCTTATTATTTCTCGTGGGGTGACAGTGCCATCCTGCGAGGTTCTGGATTTTCCCGTCTCTGATCACTCCCTCATACGGTTTGATATCTGTGCTGTTCCTCCTCCACCCATATCTACTGCCCCCCGACGTCGGCACATTATTACTCCATCTACAGCTGAGGACTTCACTGCCGCCTTATCTGCTTCTAACATAACCTCCATTGTAGAAGTGGCCCCGCCTCTGTCCAGAGCTTCTCCTCTCCTCATTCGACATCACCTGCTCCCGGATTATGGTGATGTCTTCAAATGGCTCTTCGGACCCCTGGCTAAACAAGATGACATGGACCCTCAGGCGCCAGTGCAGGCAGGCTGAGCGGAAATGGAGAAGAGATAGGCTGCAGGTATCATTGGAGGTATTTAGAGACTGCCTTGTCACCTATCAGAGAGCCGTGAAGGAAGCTAAAAGTCAGTTTCTCTCCAAGCTTATTAATAATAATAGCCACCGCCCTGGTATTTTGTTCAGTACTATAAACTCTGTTATAAATCCAGTCCCTGTTGTATATAATGAAGATTCAGTGGTTCATAATGACATTCTTAGAGCCTTGGACATTAAAAACTCGGTGGTTATGGTGCTGCTTGACCCTACTGCTGCCTTTGACACCGTGGACCAGGCAATTCTCATTGCCCGTCTATAACATGTTGTGGGTCTACAGGGCACGGTGCTCAACTGGTTCTCGTCATATCTTACCAACAGAACTTTCTCAGTTATGCTTGATGACTTCTCCTCCTCAGCTGCCCCTTTAACATCTGGTGTGCCCCAGGGTTCTATTCTTGGTCCTATACTGTTCTCCCTTTATATGCTGCCACTTGGTCAACTCATTTCAAAACACAACATTCAGTTTCATTTCTATGCTGATGACCTTCAAGTCTACCTTCCTGTAGTTTTGAACAATCATTCAGCATTAGACCCCATCCATAACTGCATCCAGGACATTAAACGGTGGCTTTCTCACAACTTTCTTTATTTGAATGAAGATAAGACCGAGTATATATTATTTACCCCGGACTCACCTTGAAGATCTTTTAGTTTTGGCCCTCTCACGCCCCAGTTTGCATCCACTGTTTGTAATCTGGGTGTTGCGTTCGACAATGGTTTACATTTTGACAAACAGATTGGTGCAGTCGTTAAGATTAGCTTTTTCCAGCTAAGGCTGCTTAGTAAGGTGAAGTCATTCCTGTCCCGTGCTGATTTAGAAAAAGCCATTCATGCCTTTATCAGCTCAAGGCTAGATTACTGAAATGCCCTCTACATTGGGCTTAACCAAACACTTCTCAACCGTCTTCAGATGGTTCAAACGCAGCAGCGCGTTTTCTTACCAGTACCCATAAACGTTCACACACAACCCCCGTCCTCTGCTCACTTCACTGGCTCCCGGTACGGTTTAGGGTGGAGTATAAGGTTCTGATGTTTGTTTTTAAGGCCATCAATGGTCTTGCCCCGGCATACCTATCCGAGCTGGTCACTATATACCATCCTGCCAGAACCCTCCGCTCCTCTCAGGACACCTCTTTGATTATCCCTAAGTTTAGATATAAAACGTTTGGAGGCCGATCTTTTGCCATCCAGGGACCTACTTTGTGGAATGCCTTACCTACTCCTCACAACATAGCTGTGCTTAGTGTTTTTAAATCACAGTTGAAAACGTTTCTTTTCAAGAAGGCTTTCAACACGTAACCACTTGTTTTGTTCTTAGTCGTTGTGCTAGCTGCTTTCTTTTTTATGTGTTTTATGGAAGGCGCTTTGTGCACCTTTCTGGTTGTTGTAATGGCGCTATATAAATAAAAATTGAATTGAATTGAATTATTAGGACACTGAAACAATGACTGCTGAAAATAATTAATTATTTTGAATAGTTAAGTAAGTTTAACAAATATGCACATGGAATGAGACATTGTTGTTTGATATCATTTAAGAGCTACGATTCTTAGGAACATGATTGCGGCAGAGTACAAGACCATACAATGTGAAAATGAATTCGTAACTATGAAGAAATTGGTTGACTGAAAAAACAGATGTCCCTTGGGAAAATGTAGCGGATGGTGTTAAATTGAATAAGAGTGTGAAGGAATGCGGCCAATAGAGTAAAATTTGAATAAAGATTAAAGGGTGTCCTTTGAAGCAGGGTTCCCGCCGGTAGCCAAATGGAAAGACAATGAGCTGATTTTTGCCTAGAGTTTTAAGAAGTGATACTGCAGCCAGCCATTTGGGCCTTGAAAATAATAATTTACATAAGACCCCAGACTAACAGTCGCCATAAACCAGTTGAATGTATGATAAATCCAAAGGCAGCTATTGGTTAAAATTCTAACTAATGCCATTTATTAGGCCAGCATTAAATTCCTGTTATGACGTCAATCTCTATATAAACTGAAATGAGAATTATTGATCGCCAGTTCTTTCTGCAGAAACGACCGGCTTTACTGTTGATTTCTGACATTAGTCTTTGCTCCTCATACACATATTCCAGGACTCATGTACATTTATTTGATGAGTAAATGCTTAACATTTGTATGCATCAACAGTTACAGAAAATATAATTAAACCTAGAGGCCATCATTTTGGAGAAACTTCAAATTGATGTGCTTGAGTGAATCAGAAGTCAGGTTGCAGGACTGAACGTGGCGTAGTGGGCTAAGTCGCTGCATTGCAAGACTATCTACAACATGAAAGTTATGGGTTCGAGCTTGACTATGGGTTCTTTGACTTTCTCCAGACAAGAACCGTTTGTGCAACTAATGCCGCCTTTGATTACTAGAACCTTTCTACTAAGTCCTTATTTCCAGTGATTCCCAAACTTTTTTGGTTACTGTACCACAGGGGTCCTAGTACCCATGTTTAAGAACCATTACCCAGACAGAAGTAATAAAAAACACGAATTACAAGATATACAGAAGAGCATCTCTGAATGCACAACTTGTTTAACCTTGAAGCAGATGGGCTACTAAGTCACTTAAATCACCTTTCTTCCAAATTCTGATGCTTGGTTTGAACTTGATTGGATGAGACACCAGATTGTCTTGACCATGGGTACATGCATTGACTTGCTGCCACATGATTGGCTGTTAAGATATTTGCATCAACAGTTGAACAGGTGGACCTAATGAATTGGCCGTATACAACGGAATAGCCTCTGCCTGCGCCAACATTATATTCTTGAACAGCCCTATTTCTTGTAAAAACACAAACTATAATCTGTCACTAAGAACTAAACCAGTATTGATGGAAAACGTGGGTCGAAAAAGGTATTTCCATGATGTACTTAATATAGTGTCCGCAGATAAACAGCTGGCAAATACTTTAAAACCTTTAGAATGTGGCTGTAGAATAATCTCATTTTACAGTAGCAAGTGTACCTTTAAAAGACATCACACAGACACACAGAGCAACTAAAAATGGAAAGTCTTTTCATAACGAGACTGAAAAATAAATAATTCTTGGTGACCATGCCAGAGAAATAATAAGGCACAAGATCTGCAAAACAGAACTATTTGTAGATGAAAAGTGAAAGTAATCTTTTGCCAGATATAGCAATGTCACTGAGGCTATTTATAGCCTAGATTGAATCTGACAAATGTATCTGTTGTTGCGAGACAAAACATCTAACCACAAGATATATGAACAAACAGGAACGTAAGCTAACTATGAGAAGTAGATGACAAGTTTCCATACATCTGTGATTTTGGAACTAATCTGAGAAAACATCCCCTAGTTAGATAGTTAGAGGCCGTACAGCTAATTGTTGCAAATAGTTTTTTCGTCAGTACTGCACGAGCAATATTTCCATCACACAACTCGTCTTGCTCATATAGCCTACGTTTACATTTTCAAAGCAGGGTTGTAATTTGTCACTGACAGATATTAAAAGTTTCACAGCCTCAAACATTGACAATGTGGTGGAATTTCCATATACGGTGCATTATACTTTTCATTAAACAAGTTTGGACCAATAGGATGCCTTATATCTACACCCTAAGTGTCCCCTTGAAACATTTAGCAATATATTAATTATAAAATCAATATATTAATCATGTGTTTAATCAAGTGATATGTTAATCAATGCATTATAAATAACAGTGTAATCAGCACAACTTTTGAGTATTATGAACTGTTCTATATTGGAAACATATGAGCTGAAAAGACATGCATTGAAATACAATTAGAGCCTGTTAGAACTAAAGGAGGTCTGAAGGCCTCACTGTTTCTGTAGACAGTGTAATTATTAATCTGCTATAAGAGCACCTGGTAATGCAATAGTGCATTGAAATACCCTCAAGCAGGAGGCCTCAAGGCCACAAGGCCTCTAGGCCTCAGTAGAACTGATGGGAGTAAACAGGCCTGAAGGCCTCATTATTTAGGGAGTTCTGGGTTTTGTGTCACCAAGTACATCATGGGATGTCTCTGCCAAGGGCATCCAAGGGCACAAGTACACACGTGTACACACGTGTACGCACGTGTGAAAACATTAACATAAATTAACATAAAGGGATGACCAATTACATCATGGTTTGAAATAGTGAAAGTTAATTATTGAAAAGGTCATGAGGTTGATCAGGGCCGCCCCAGTAATTATCATATGGGTGGGCATAACTGATAAGGGTTCATATAAAATGGCTGTACAACCTTGATGTCTCTGGTGTCCTTCGGGTATTCTGATGCTGAAGATGCTCGACTTTACGTTTGCTCAATAAAGTATTTTTGGATCATAACAACTGCTGTATGGAATAACTCTTTGAACTTGGATAATTGATATTTCTTCATCATATAAGGATTACTTTCCACTACAACAACAAACACCACACGTATACAGTCGTATTCAAAGGTTTAGGCACCCCTGACAATTTCCATGATTTTCATTTATAAATAATTGGGTGGCTCCTGTATCTCAATATATAACAATTTATTTTAAAACCACTATGGCTATAAACAAATCACAACACAGATGAATGTGGGTCATTTAAGATGCATTTACAAGATGTCATTGCAAACAGTCAGAAAAAGGGGCAGACACTGCACACTGTGTAAACGCAGTGTGCAGTGTGTTAACGCAGTGTGCAGTGTGTTAATGCAGTGTGCAGTGCACACTGCGTTAACACACTGAGGGTCTGATTTACTAACACTAGCGCAGTTTGCGCTGCGTCTGTTTATGCGAGTTCGGTAATTGCGCACGCTATGCTTCCACATTTAGCTTAGTATTTATCAAACCCGATACCCATTACGCAATCAGCGCATACTCCGCCCTCCATTAGCGTGCCTCTAAAAGCGCAAACAATGTATGTATCTATCATGGATCTCCCTGAGGAAAAAGAAAGCGCAAGCATAAATTTAGTGAAGAAGAAATTAACATCTTAGTGCATGAAGTAACAGCAAACCTGATATATATTACAGGGCAGAACATCCACACCCTCGGAAATACATCCAATTTGGATTGCCATAACAAGTTAAATCAACTCCTTATCATCTACACGGAGAGATCTTGAGGATTTAAAAATAGGAAAACCGGTTCAGGTCCACCAGAAATAGACACGCTAACTACGGGGTGCAGCAAATACACGTTGCCGAACAAGTGGAAGGTGTAGACGGCATATATACTGCAGAGATCTCTGTAGAGAATGAAGGTGTGCGTGGATTGTAATACTGTTGTGTTCGCGTTTGGCATACATGCATTGGTTTAGCCTATATCATTGATGTAAAGCCAACCGATGTGGTTTAGTAATTAAAGAGTGTTATATAGGTCAATAATCGCAAAATTGCTCATAAAAAATGGAACAGATGGAGGCATTTGTCTTTTTTATGCCAAGTGTATTTGATGCTATGTTTAAAACTTGTTGCTGTCACTGCTGCCATTGATGTAGCTATATTTGAACACACAGGAATACGCGCTTGCTGGTTTAGACTGCTTTTAAGAGGCGGTAAATTCCCCCCGCAGAATAGAGGCGCGCTTTTACTGGCAGTCTTTGTAAATACCACGGAATATATAATTAGGCGCACTTTACGCATATCCTCCCACCTTTTTGCGTGGAACTCCCACTTTCCCCAAGACCCTCCCACGAACGCATATTGAAAGCACAACTTGTCTCTTGTCGCTCATATGGCAGGCAATCTGCGATTTTACTTAAGTGCGCCTGGTTTGTAACTAGCCCGCATCGGTTACGTCCGTCTTTGCGACCAATTAGCGCCCGAAAACAGGCGCAAACGGCTTGATAAATCTAGCCCTGAGTAAATACATTACACCCTGGGTTAATACACTGCATACTGGGTTAATGCACTGCACACTGGGTTCTAGGGGTTAGGTGAAGGAAAGGGTAAGAAAAACAAAAAGGAATAAACTAGGGCTATTATGGTCAAAGAAAAAGAACTATACATAAAACAAAGATAAAAGTTGCACGCAAACCCTGTTATTAGGAACCTGAGGCTAACGTCAAAACGTTAACACTACTCCCACTTCTGGTTTTGCAAGGAGGAAAAACAGTGGCTATGCAGTTAATCCGATTTTTGATGCATCCCCAGAAGAATATATGGTTTCATTTTATTTGGATAGTCAAAATGACCATCTGTAGATGCTCTACAGGTTTTCACACTATACAAAACTACTAAAAAACATAGTTATTGTTTTCTAAGGTTAAGGTTTAGGTTAGAATTTGAATTAGGGTTAGGCTAAGGGTTGGGGAAATGGCTAAGTTTAGGGATTGGATGAGGTTTAAGGTAAGGGTAAGTGTTAGTAGATAGGTAACTGAAATGTTATTGATACGTTATTGATATTTTGTAATTAGGGGTCCAAGCCCGAAGCAACGCGGTTCACAGCTCCAGCAGGGCTGTGGAACCCTATTGTTTTCCTAAGGTTTTTATTCTTCCAGTAAAACCGATACTACAGCCTAAACCGTACATGATCGTGGGGGTGCCATTTTCAGGACTGGTCCAGATCACCGCTGGGACCTCAGACAGAATAATTCAGCCACTTCCACCACTAGGTGGCGCTATAGCAGAAAAAACATGTTTGCCCTTATAACTCCCAAACCGTACATCGCACATAGAAGATACACATATCCACGCGTTCCCTGAGTTCAGCTGAATCTTCTGACATAGGCCCCGCCCATTTCCGCCCGTACTTTTATGTGTGAAAAATTGAAATTTATCATAAACCTACTTTTTCTAACTCCTCCTAGACCGTGTGTCCGATCTCCACGAAATTTGGTATGTATGATCACCAGACTGACGTGACAAAAAGTTATCAAAATAATTTTAATCGGATGAAAATTGCGTAAATTGCGCAAAAATAAATTTGTGTAGCTAGCTACTTAAGTATAAACTTTGCCATATCTTGGCCAGAAAAAAAACTATCATTGTAAAACTTTAGATTCTTGTTTGACATGACCATCTGAGGGTCCCCAACAAATTTTATGAAAATTGGCTACTAGGGGGCGCTATAACTACAAAAAGTTTACATCTCATCAACGGCTCATCTGATGTTT
The DNA here is from genome assembly GCA_016801145.1 of Umbra pygmaea. Classification (NCBI taxonomy): domain Eukaryota; kingdom Metazoa; phylum Chordata; class Actinopteri; order Esociformes; family Umbridae; genus Umbra; species Umbra pygmaea. The sequence continues at coordinate 516 of JACXGM010034835.1, read as the reverse complement.
ACCAAAGTTTGAGGCGACCATCTAGGGCCACTTTTGAGGCCACCCCTACAGTGGGGTACTGATTCGTCAAAAGGGGCGTGGCATATGGGACCCAGTTTTGGATCTACCCCTTGTACTAATGTGAGTAACTTCAAATTTACAGTGTACATGCGCAATGGTTACTTGACCTCACATACCAAAAATTACACATGTGGACCACTAGGTGGCGCTATAATGGTGAGAAACATGTTTTGTGCCCATAACTCCCAAGAGGAGGTATAGGAGTATTCCTACGGTCAGACTGCCAAAACATTATGACCACCTGAAAGATTTATTACCCCCCGTCATAAACCCCGCCCCCTTCCTAGCCCACTTCCGCTCCCCATTCCTGTCCGCCCCTCCCCCCTTCCTGTTTTTTGACCCCCACACCCATGTGAACCACAGATGTCACCCACATCCTTCCTGATCCCCCTTTACCCACATCCTGACCCCACCCCTGTCACCCCTTCCTGTACCCATCCCCCCATCCTGTCTAGA
>JACXGM010034834.1:0-11856 GCA_016801145.1 Umbra pygmaea | reverse complement strand
GTTAGGGTCCGGGCCAGAGCTGGTAAGGATACGGATAGGGCCCGGGCCAGAGCTGGTCCGCATCCGCGATCCTTATCCGTCCCGGCTCCGTCCCGCTGTGCAAGTGAACTCCGATCCGGACCCGTTTTGCGGATCTGTTCCGGAGCCTATGATAACGCTGGTGCGGATCTGGGGCGGAGTCCATTTGCTATCTGGGAAGCTACATCATGGTTAATGAAAATATAGTTGTTTTAGGCTTAATATTGGTAACTCATTGTAGAAACAGCAAGTGAATATTTGACCGTTTTAGCAGTCGCTTTCATCCAGAGAGGCGTACAGTAAATACAGTGATAACCCCCTGGAGCAATATAGGGTAAATGGCTTGCTCAAGGATTCATCGACATTTGGCACCATCGGGAATCGATCCGGTAACTTTCCGACAACAGGTTTAACTCCTTAACTTCAGAGCCATTGACACCCTTTAATTAGGCCTAACTGGATCAAAGTTTGACGCCCAAGATATTGTACCGTATAGACATTTACTCACAATTGATGATAAACTGAATTTAGCCACTCAGTCAAGTCAAAGCAACTGCAATGGCTGCATGGATTTGGATACCTATGATATAATGTTGATGCACGATTGCCAAAATAAAGCTTAGTGTAAACTAGGTCAACACGCGTAAGCTTTGGCGATTTCATTTGACAGATTCCTTTTCAACGTAGATCTACTTTTTGTAAACAGACGTAAAACAATGAATATGACAAGACGTGTTTACATATGTAAAAAATACTGTAAAAAATGTCTGAAGATTTCATGGTGAAAAACTGTCAAACCATGACGGTAAAAGACCGTAAACTCAAAAAAGTTTGAATACAGTTTCTGTAACAGTGAAACACAGTGAATTAATTTATCAGCCGAAACATTAATTTTTGCATCTCTTTTCTGTTCTAAAAATATTACTACACTGTTAAATATTCTCTTACAGTGTGATTATAACCGAAATATGCCGTGAAATATAACAGCCAACATTCTATAAGATTTCCTAGAATGCTTAGCTGCACGATTTTTTTTTCAGAAAAGTTTGCTTTAATATATTTTGTGCATCCAGTATTCATGCATTGAACACTTTATGTTTTATTATTAAATAATAATAACAATCTTTACTTTTCAAACCTAATATAAACTCTAAGTCATTATTTTTATTCCATTAATTAAATGTGTGTTCCCGTCAATGTAGTTTAGTTAGTCGTAGGTTATTAGTGGGTGATTCACCATTGCAGATCGTATGAATGCAGGTTGTGGGTGATAAAATATTACGACTTTTGGATATATATTCAGTCAGATTCTGATTAGTACTAAACATATGTGGAACATTAAACTTTAAATTGGATTAATGTCACATTAAAGTTATATTTTATATTACAGAGTACAGACTGTTAAATCCACAATAAATCAATGTCATATTTAATGGTAATGTGTATTTTCACAGTAAAATACATGATAAAATACATTATAAAATACATGGTAAAAATGTGTGTTTACAGTAAAATATGGTAAAAGTACGGTAAAATATAGAATTAAATACAGAATTTACCTGTACAATCAACAGTAATAATTCCTTTTACCGTAAAAGTGGAAAAAAGTTTTACCGTATTTAAGTTCTGGCAACCAGAACTGCCAGTTTTTTATCATAAATGTAACAGATTGTTTTTACAGTGAATGTATAGGCACCTCAATATGCCTAAAGTTACAAAGTGCCATGAGTTTGTTGCGCTTTAACAGTGCAGTGACAGGAACATAACTGACGGTGGTTCATGCCAAGGATGAGAAGAGTGTCTAAATGCTTTAATAATCCAATAAAACCCCACCTATTAAGTAAACAATAATGGGGCCTATTGTAAGATATCATCTCTGCAGAGAATAGAAGATGAGATTGACGTGCATTGATGGACATATTTGTGGGTATTATTCAACCTGTTTTGCCTATGGGTATTCAGTACTTTGAATTGCTGAAACTTACCAGTAAGAGTCTTGGGTATTTGAACAACAGGTTGGACAGCAGTCCAGCTATGAAGAACTTAAGATTGAAACAGAGAAAATAAGCATTAGGTTATGAAAAGTGCTGCATACGGACATTATATACCCAATACCTTAAAGAATCATTGATGAATTAATATTGCATTATTGCTCCATTGACAATTGATAGTGCAATTGATTTAACTAAAATTCTAAAATTTGTATTTAGTCATTAACACATGCATGGTTAATTTGTTGATGATGACATTCAATCTGTATTGTAAAACATACTTTGGTACCAAGACTTGTTTTTTAATTAAATGTAATTTAAAATATTATATAAAAAAATTAAAATACTTGATATCTAGTAATCATATTTTTTTCATTTCTAAAGTGGTGCTTGACAACGGTAGATCACTGAAAGACACTCACTAGGATCCCTGTGAGAGGTGCAACTCTGAGCAAGGTGAAGATGGACCGAGGTGGATCCTGAGTTACAGCAAACAAAAATCCTAGTCCAACACTTAGTAACCCGTTAACCATCTGGATGGACTAAAAAACATTTGCATTTTTATGTGACACTTTTGTTAGTTCCCTTTTTCTTTTAAACACTGACATCATGTACATGATGTGTTTTATTTCTGGAAACATGTCAGAATGCTAATGCTAAAATTGAACTATGACACCTAATGAGACAACATTCTAAACAGTATGTTCTAATAAAAATTGTTGTAGTCTACTATCCCTTCATTTCAACATTCAAAATACTGAGGGAAACATAGGTAGAGTTTTATAATAAACAGTTGCAGACAAATATTTTATGTTTTAATTTCATTCATATTTCAATAGAGTTTTATTGAGCAGATTTGTTTTCTCTACAAATTGTTTTGAATGGCTAATATTACTAGACACCTGTCGTTTACCATAGGTGAGATAAATGACACAACATGTTATATAGTCAGACAGACAGACATTTATTTCCTACAAGTAGACAGTGAAAAAACTCGGGAAAAACAATCTGAGTTGTGATAACACATTTTAAATATTTTTTTCTGATATTTTCTGTGGTCTTACCCCAAACACAGCAGGTTGCTTCAGTAGGAGGTCATGGAGTGGCCCCTTCCGAGGAGGCACCAGTTCAGTGGGTTGATAACACCTGATGAGGAGCTCTGCACGCTGGTCCCAATGCTCCTCGCTCTCAGTCTCGTCTGGACCCTGGATGTCCATGGAGATGTCGGCACAAGCCATGACGTTTGTCAGTATAGCTGGGGAACAGGCTGAGGAATCACTGATGAGAATGATACACCTGTGTTTAGCGATCATTACAATGTGAAAAATATTTTCCCCATTTCATTTGTATTTTCTTTTTTTATTTATCATGTTAATCATCAGCATCCAGTGCATTGTCTTTAACCACAAGTAAATCACCGGTGAAGAACAACTTTTTAAAATCCTCTTTAATTATCATAAAATATTTTTATTCAAAGCATAGGCCTATATTTTTATTATCTAATATTTTTATTTAAAGCATAGGCCTATATTTTTGCTTGTGAAAAGTTGATGTGTCAGACTTTCTTACATTCTTCACAGTGTTAAGGAATAACATCATTTTACATATTAACAAATGCATTAATATATTAACAATGTATTTTATATCTGTCGTTATTATATTGATTTTATTTGTTTGCTTTTACACTCACCAGAGCTTAGTTCATGCCTGTATTTCAGTCCCTACCGATAAGTTTATCTTGAAGTTCCTTCTTTAACATTACTGTAGCCCATCCCTACAAAAGGGCAGAGAGAGGCGCTAAGTTTCTGTTCTTTTTTCTTCCATTGAGGGGGCAGGCCAGCTCATCAACTGTTAACCACAATGGCCACACATATGAGATGCAGAGTAGTGCATTTCAAAAGGCAGCGTTTGTTCAAACCACAAACATCAGGTCTGTAAAATATTAGATGATGAGAGATGTAGTGAGGAACACGCTTAGGGATTTTGTGGCTGTACTTTGTATGTGCTTGTACACATTTTTTAACTGTTCCTCTGTCTTTTTGTGTGAGTGTGTCTGTGTGTATGTGTGTGTATGCGTGCGTGCGTGTACATGCGTGTGAAAACAATTTCCTTCTCCATCACAGCTTGCGTACCAGACCAATGCAGACGAGCACCAAGTGTGACTTGCTCCATACAGTAAGAAAAATACAGCGCAAGGTATGTACACTTATAAAATGTTGTACTCTATTACCTAGCATTTTACAACAGTAAAAACAGTATGTTTGCTACAAGTCTACATTACATCATGTTAGTTATGTTCGACGTAACAGTTCAATTATATTTTTTCTGGGTATTCTGCACTATCACGTCAATGTGTATTGTCCACAGAAATGAGGTACACATTCTACTCAGATGAGTGTATGGTTATCAACATACCACTGGGCAGTCTCAGAGATGCCAAGGAGGGCCAGCTAATGCCAGAGAAGTTCCACTGTGTGTTCAAAGATGTCTACAAGGTCTTCCTCAGGGGGCAGCCCAAAGCACTCGGGGTACGTTTGACAAATGTTTTTACACAGGACATTTTAAATGTATTACAGTTAGCCTAATCTCTGGGACTAAACTTAATCTGATAACATCATGTTTTGTTTTGCAAGGCCGCTCAGATTATTGCCGGAGTCCTTGTCTTAATTCTAGGGTGTCTGCAAGTCAATGAGCACCAAGAAAATTTGTTTTACATCCTGCCCGGCTTACTGGTAAGACGCAAACTATTACTAATAACATGATTTATATTATCATAAATTGTTGTATTTCTCCACATTTTGATACAGTGCAGTTCTTACCAAAGCTAAAAGTTTGCTTCAGCTGTATTCTGTCTCTTATTGTCAATGCGCTTTGTGTCATAAACCAATATATATTGCCTAGAGCTGGACAATGACAGAAAATCCAGATTGCAAAAACAATCAGACTTGATGAAATATCCCACAGTAAATTGACTTTCTGGTTGTCATATAGTGTGTGGTCTCTACTAATTTAAAAAATGTGCCTTTCTGACCAAAGCAAAGTTTCTCCTGTTGTCAGTATGTAGAAATGAGTGCATGGAGGATAATACACTTAAAATAATGGAAACAACTTAACATGTCTTTTAAGTTAAAAATTTAACATGTCTTTTAAGTTAAAAATTTAAAATGTCTTTTAAGTTAAAAATTTAACATGTCTTTTAAAGTTTGTTGCTGCTGGTTTGCTGACTTATGGTGCAGGTCACTCTCCAAATATATTTGTGGTAAGATAAAGATTTACAAATAAATATGAATTCAATGATGAATCAAATAGATTATGTAATGATTGAAGATCAAATTAAGTCTTTCATAAACATAAACTTTGTAAAAATTATAATGCTGTGTATATATGGGGCGTCAGATGGGTCAGTAGTTAAAGAGTCACACTTGTAGTCGAAGGTTGCCAGTCAATTCTCGATTGTGCCAAATGTCGTTGTGTCCTTGAGCAAGGCACTTTACCCAGCATTGTTGTCCCTTCCTGTAAGACACTCTGGATAAGAGCATCTGATAAATGGCAAAAATGTAAAATGCAAAAACAATTTGTGTACTTCTCTTCTATCAACAGACCAAGCTGTCATTTTCTTTCAACATTATCAGCTTTTTCGGGACAGTAGGAGCTCTTGTTTTCTGTTGTATTACTTTCCTTACTCATTTTCAAGCATCAAAAAACGTAAGAAAAACTTTTTAATTCAATTTTAATCAATATATCATTGCTCTGTATTTCATTTTTCTCTGCAAACCAATTATCAACAATATCATTAAATTCCACTTAAAGAAAACATGATTATATATAGGGTTTTTAGTTTCCTTTAGTTACATTTTTTTAAGTTACCTGATGGTTATGTATAGGGTTTTTAGTTCCATTAATTTATTTTATTTTTAAGGAACCTGGGCCCGGTTCCCCAAAACGTTCTTATCGCTAAGTAGTTCTTAACCTATTCCTTAACCTATAGGTTAAGAACTACTTAGCGATAAGAACGTTTTGGGGAAGCGGGCCCTGATGGTTATGTATAGGGTTTTTGTTCCATTTGTTTAATTTCTTTTTAAGGTACCTGATGGTGTCAGGGCGATAATTGCAACTCTCTTGGTTATTGAACTCGTCATTTCCCTGGTGCTGATTTACTTGGAAAGTAAGGCAGTGTGTAGACAGCATTTCAATGTTCTGGTAAGATGCTATAAACACATTATTATCTTTTAATTGTTCACACTAAACATATACCAGGACTGTAGTCAATCAGGGGTGAAATAAAATAATTCAAACTGAAATACATTTATTGCATTTTTGCAGACACTTGCAGTGAGCTGACGAAGCAAATTATGAAGTGTTTCCTTTATAAAGATTTTAGAAAATTACTGAATTAATGGCCGTCATTTCTAAATGTTTGTTGTTTCTTCTTCCAGCCTATGGTCACCCTGAAGCAGGATGTTTCAGTCTGAAGGACTGGCACCCATGAGCTCACCATATTAAAAATAACTGAGTGAAATAATTGAAACATAAGATTAAATTGTTGACATTTGATTGTAAATATTATAGACTAGGTTATTGATTATAATTTTTTGTATTGCGTATATTTTTGTATTGTGTGTATTTTTGTATTTTGTTTAATTTTTAATTTTTTGTTGCCTTATGCAAATCATATCGATTAACAAATGTTAAATACAAATGAGAATAATTGCATTTTTTAAATTAAATATAATTTCATAACATGGGTTCTATACTGTACATTGTACTGTACATATTTCCTTTAGTCAAAGTAACATTGCACTTTTAGCATAAACGTAACTAGGTACATTTGACAAAGAGGAAGGCCTACAATAATGACAGATTGTGATTGTAATATGACATTTTAGGCTATATTAATTTACTTGTATCTTATTAAAAGGAATGCAAAAAAAATGTTATGTTTAAATCATGATTTTTTACCAACTCTTATAAAATGGTAACAAAATAAGGTAACACTTTATTTTGAGAGTCCAAAAGGTGTATCTGTAGATGCTCTACAGATTATCTGCAGACTATCAACAACATTTGAACAAGCTATCTACTTACCCTAACCCTAATTCTAACTTTAACCCTTCCCCTAATGTTAAGCCTAACCTTAACCATTAACCTTAAACATATTCTAAACTTACCCCTACCCTTAAACTACACAATTAGTTGCTTATCAACAGATAGTTTGTTGATAGTTTGTTGATAGTCATATCATCAACAAACTATCTGTAGAGCACCTACAGATGAATTTCGGACTCTCCAAATAAAGTGTAACCCAAAATAACTGTGTGGTTAATCAACCCTTTGCTGTTTTATGCATCTAAACAATTAGTTCACTCAAAGAAGATAATACAAACTTATTTTTGGGGGGGATTTGAAATGGGTTTTTTTGGATCTGGAATGTCAGAGGATACATGGCAAGAGCAGATCATTTTGGGGATCAAATGTTAACAGAACATGGATTAAGTTGTGTATATAAGTGGATAAAGTTATTACCGGTTTTATTTTTGTGTCAAAAGGTTGTCCTCCACTAACATTGATATGTGTTAATTACATTCTACTAGCTACCACAAGCTACTGCAAAACACAGCCGAATCACACTGTGATTAACTACTCACAAACACTGCCAAAAATACTACAAGTAACACCAATCATTTTGCAATATCTAAAATTACAGTTTCTACAGAAGCACATGAACAGTTTTCTAGAGAATTTGTCCTGCAGCCATTCCATATTTTATGTATTTTAAAATACAAAAAATAGTAAATATTTCAGGTCGCCCTTCCATAACATGAAATCTTTCCTGTTTTCTTTTTGCAAAAAATATTCTAAAAAGTGCATGAATTTGTTGAGTTTATTAAGAAAATGTCTTGTTGTTAGTGACATCAGCACAGATTGGTGGAACATTAACTATTTTAGTATTTTAAATTAAGATGTTTGTGCAACACTTTTTCGATATATAAATTAAAATATTAAACAGAACAAAATTTCATTGTATTATTTCTAATTCTGTAATATGAGTACATTGTAGGCATCTGTCACAACGCAGGTGTTGTGGCGTTGTTGTAGGTGTAATTGCGGTTTGAGAGATGGAGACAGATGCGAACGGAGCGTTCAAGTTGTTTAATGAACATTGACGACATTAGACAGCCATGTGAACAGGAGCGCTGAATAAACAATGGTGCACAGGAACTGCACAACGGAAATATTTTGCCTACTGTGCTATTACCGCGGCATAGACGCGATAGTAACATAGAGAGCGTACGCCTGGTTTAACCATACACATTCCATTATGTACGACACATAACGAGGTGAAGACTCAATCAATAATAAAACGTACAATGTTCGTCAGAATCCAGAATAAACATGGCCACAAACGTCTTACTCTAAAGACAGGGACAAGACCACAATAGCACGCGCTGACAGTTCCGGACCATGGGATTAAATAGGCATCTTGATTACTCATTTACACAGTCAGTGCACCATTTATGCGTAAAGAGTTACCAGGAACCCACCACTCTCCCAGTGCCCAGAGGTCGGCGCGTTAAACAAAACACATACATAATACACAGTTGAAAGAATAACAATAAATACATATAACTAAAACAACAAATAGTCCATCACACACCGTCAGTTTTATGCTACAACAGCCAAGTACAGGCTGTGGTGACAGCGTAGAGTTTGAATAATGTTGCAAGGGGTATTTAGGTGCTATGGGGAGTCTTTGTTTAGGAAGTTATGTCAAACAGTGGAGAATTGCTGTTAGAGCATTATTTCTGATCCAAAATGAGCTTCACACTATCTCTTTATTTCATTGGCGATGACGTGACCAAATAGGTAATCTGAAAATATCAGCCAATGAAGTTGTAAGGCCTTCTAATTTGACGACATTAAGGGAATGTCTGATTTGGCATTGTTTTCTCGCTGCTAGGGATTCGAACCATATGCCATCTAGAGTCATCCCCTTAACTCTTAATTAGAGTCATGACCTTGCAATTTTGTATATAGCGCACCACTATTTGCACTATCGGGGGTCCATGGATATTCTAGTGATAAACTTACTGGTCGTATTACGTGCATGCACGGAAGGAAAATCTATCAAAAGTCCCCTCGTATAGTCGATAACTAGACGTGACAAGTAAAGCTTTAAACAAAACTCAACTTCAAAGAGTCGGGTATGGCTGCAGAATGGAGCCTCCCGTCTCATGCCCTCCCGTCTCATGCCCAGGCGTGTCAAACAGTGAGTTCAGACGGTCGAAAAACGAAATCGCATGTAAATTCGTGAGTTTGTTGGTTGCAATCAATTGAAAATCGTTTAAATTGTTAAATTAACAAGTTTTGCCATAAATATAGTTTAACCATACATTTACCATAAGCCTTACCCAACCCCTTACTCTAACGTTAACCACTCTAAAACCTTGCTGTTAAACCCATGTAAAATACGATTTTTACAAATAAAGCCATAAATAGCCTATAGTTTAACCATATTAACCATAAGCCTTAGCCAAACCCTTACCCTAACCTTACCCACTCTGAAACCTTGCTGTTAAGTCCATGTGAAATACGATTTTTACAAGTATAGCCATAAATATAGCTAGTTTAACCATATATTAACCATAAGCCTTACCTTACCCCTTACCCTAACCTTAACCACTCTGAAACCTTGCTGTTAAGCCCATGTAAAATACGATTTTGACTTTTTGACTTTTTAAAAGTATTTTATTTATTAAAAATATTATGTATTTATCTTACAGACAGATATTTTTTAAGTATTTTATTAATTTGTGTGATTGCAGTTACTGTTTAGTTAAAAAACACCAAAGTAGGAAGAATAGCGGGCCAGACATGAGCTTTTAGCTTCAAAAAGTAGAAGCTCAGGCACCGCACCAGGCGGGAGGGCATGAGACGAGAGGGCATGAGACGGGAGGCTCCAGGCTGCAGCCATACACTCTTGACTTCAAACTGGCAAATGTCGCGAATGGCAAATGTCTGATTAATTTAACTGTTTTCCAAATTAGGATACACTGTATGCGTGTGGTGACTGTGGTCAGCACGTCAGGTTTATTCCGTAAATCACCACTTGAGGGTGTCAGAGGAACAAAAATCTGTTTCATGATAATGCTAAACATATCAGGATCAAGCAACAGTCTGGTAGTGAAATTAGTGTAGGCTAATGTAAAACGAATTAGTTCAATTTGAATAAAAGTCAAGTTTATTTATATAGCACATTTCATACGACAAGCATAGATTCAATGTGCTTCAAAACAAAAAGGCCCACAAGTCTTTTAATAGTTAAAACCTAAACGACGATTATAACTTATAATTACTTTATAAAATCATGATGTAATATATACCACTTGATGAAAGTATTATTGTTATCATTTTAATTTAATTGACCTGTATATAAGGGCTACACTCTCCACAGCAGGTGGGTGCTTTCTTCCAATTAATTATTTGTAAACAAAGGCACTTTTACATTTTTTTATTTAACCTTTATTTACCAGGTGGGCAGGTTGCAAATAATTTCAAATTTGAAATTGCGACTTGGCCAAGATTAAGGTTTCAAGGTGTCATTAAGTTACACATGAATTACACAAGAAAAATAAAATATAAAAAAAACAGACATACAGGGTGAAGATATTAAGAGTAAACTATAGTGTAACGCCCAGCCCAGTGAGTTTTAGTTGATCCTTCTATATTCACCGCTTTGCATGGTGTTTTAGGTTTTCCTTAATTTATGTGAAATGTCCCTTTATGTGACACCTCTCTCTAGTTTGTGTTGTTTCTACGATAGGTTTAGGTTAGGTGAGGCTGGTATCTTGTAGATTGGTTTGATTAATGATTACGTACAGCCGTGTTCTATTAGTTAGGTTAGCGTTTTATATATAAGCAGCCCAGACTAGAGAGAGGTGTTGGATATTGGAAGTTACGTTCGGGTGCATTTACCTTTCGTTATTTGAGAAGTTGTCCGGGAGCTACAACATTTAAGTTGTTTCAGTAAATGTTTAAAGTTTGGAAGTTTAGGTGTACGGTTTACTTATATGTTAGCACAGTGTCCGTGCCACTGAAAAAGCACGTAGCTACTTAAGGATATCCATTGTGCACTCGCTTTATTCAGTTTCACCTGAAATTACATGTGTATGTATGTTCGCGGAGCATCAATTACCAGAAAACAACCACCATCTACCTGCTTGTCAGTCTTCCTCTCTCTCCACCAAACCATGAATCGTGACAGATAGATGTATATGTACAGTAGTGCAAGTGATGTCTAAATTAGGGAGGTTGGTCAATTGGTATGAAAGTGACATGGCAATAACAGTGGAATATTTAGCACCTGATCAAAACAGTGCAAATGGATATTGTTCAAATGACATACAACAAAAAGGACATTGTGCAGATGATTGCATGCAACTGCACCAAAGGTGAAATATAATAGAAGCTCTGACAGGTGTGATTTAAAAGCTGTGAGGGAGACGGTGTTCACAGATTTCTGTAGGTCATTCCAGTCACTAGCCGCTGCAAACTGGAACGAGTTGTGGGCAAAGGAGGTATGGGATTTTGGCGTGACTAGGGACATATTATTCCATATATTCTAGACCCATCCAGAGTGGTGATGCTAGTCAGGAGTGCGTTTCCCGAAAGCATCGTTAGCCAACTATGGTCGCAAGTTCCGTCATTACTAACATAGTCCAACGATTTGGTGTTTCCCGAAACAATAGTTCAAACGAACATTCGCAAACTGCATCGCAGACTTGTGTGGTTAGAACGACAGCTCCTGACCTGTGGTTAGAAGCATCGTTCCTTGTTAGTTTGTTGTGTC